>VYZS01100441.1:0-13426 GCA_013400695.1 Neodrepanis coruscans | reverse complement strand
TAATCAATTAAAAACATGTTAATTTACACTCCCCAAGGCTAGATATATGTATTTAATCTTTTTAATACTTTCTAACACTACACAGCAATTTTCCTCTACACATTGGAGTAAGTACAGCAACATGTGAAAGCAGATTTCAAATAGTTTGTGCTATTTTTCTTAAACAAACAATGAGAATATTACTAATTACTATTTTTCAACTTTTTGCACAAGCTGTGAAATTGCACAGCTAGCTGAATCTAATGAATCACAGAAACTCTGTTTTGAGGGGAGCAAAATACACTAAAATGCAGTACTTATAGGTCTCCACTACATAATTTTCACAAACAACAAACTCATCACAGTCACAAATATCCAGATATGCATTCTTAATATACGACGCAGGTGCAAAAATGGAAGTGTAAATTGTCCTGGTAGACTTGAAAATGGAGCCTTTCAAGAAAATGGTTTTTAACATGCAAACTTACAGCTGTTGGGTACCTATTAATGGGATACCAATTTGAATAAACATACACAGGAGCTTGTTTTCAATTGCTTGTCACTTTGACAGATTTGTTTTAATAGAAATTTCTCTCTTGAACAACTTGATAAAAAATGGATTTGGGGAACACCATGTTTACAGTCTAATTCTCCTAGACTGTAGCAAAGCTGAACATACATGCAGCAATAAAAAAGACTTTCCTTGCATTTCCCATTTATTTCTGGAAAAGAGTGGTATAACTGCATTTATGTTAGAATCATGCAGGGAACATGCTGGACCTTTGGAACATAATCATCTGTTAAAACTCTCTGGTGCAGTTCTGGCTCTAGATCAGCTATGACTCTCCCAAACAATTACCATACACAGTTGGGAGTTACAACAGGCCAAGGACTAGTCCTATTAGGCAGTTTGGATGATGTCACCCTTGTTGGAGGAGATAAGAATGCAATAGTGTGAATGTGAGATGCTCTGTTCCAGCTGGCATCAATGATGAGAGGGGTCGTGGGAATGTTTAATTTATGAGTATAGATGTAGTCTATGGTGCCAAGAGGAGGAATTGAAAACGGCTGTCCTATGGTCTCGATACCCAAAGTGCCAACTATGGGTAGTACAGAGAGGCAAGACATTGCCAGAGAACCAGGAAGAAAAGACTAAGACAGATGTTTTTTTCCTGGACTTGCCTGAGGAGGGAAATAGTGGTATTGTTTAGGTTTGGAATCTGATTTGCATGAAAAGTGAGAACAATGGTTAAGACAGTGAGCAATCTTTGATATGGAGTCAATCAAGGTTTTAATTTATATTCTGCCCCAGTCAGGCCAACTAATAGAGATANCCATTCTAAGGTGGTCCCATGCCCTCTTTCTGCTAGCCAACTCTCCACAATACTTAACTATGCCAACAGTTTTTCTTCAAACTGCTTTCAGTTTTTCTTGTTGATGCTATTCCACTTTGTTCAAAAGACAAAATTTTCAACTGGGAGAGGAGGAAGAACAGCCTGGAGTCAAGACCAGATGGTGCCAACAGCAGACTGCAGAGTACTCTCTTCCTCCTCTGCTGGGCATTACTATGACTGAGCAAAAAAGGTACAGCCTAGTTTTAAATAAGGCCTAATTTCATACAGTTTCATTATTTTTTCTACAATAAATAGCACATCCTTCCTTACACATAGTTTAGGGGCTAAATCTGAATGGGGGCTAGGTCTGAATGGTTTGTGTACAAGATTCTATTAATTTTCCAGTATTATTATTTTTTTGTTTGTTCATTTTTTCTCTTCAAAGTGCAAATATATAATTTCTTTCATGTTTTCCATACAAAGGACTTTATGCAGTGCATTCTTACATGAAAATTATAGTATATTTACCTGTGATCATATTTCTTTTTTCCTACACTTAGAAAGTTTAGCACCATTCTTTTTGACTTCAGCTTCTTCGAGATAAGCAAGAGATAGCACTCATGTTATACAAGATGTGGTTCTCAGCACTTGTAGAAACCCATTCCTGAGTTTTGGAAACCAACAAAAAGAGGAAGAGTCAGCAATGCATACTACTCAGGAGAATTAACCTACATGTCTATTCTACCTGCAAAACACTCAAGTTTAAATTCAATTTAAAATAACATATAGAGAGTCTAAGAAACCAATCCGATGCTTTCTTATTCTCTTCACTTTTGATGTTATTTTATGACTGAACCAGGTGGCTCCAACAAAAAATAAACGTTATCTGTATTCACTGACAATTTATGAATGTGAAATTACTCACATTCATAACAATTACAGTGTTAGCCCTAGTGTAACAGGAAACACCTGTCTCACAATTCTTTCTGCTTCTTGGATTGCAAGATACAGATTTTCATCAATCTTTTCTTATGGTATGAATACTAGTCTATTAAAAGTTAGCAAAATCATCAAGCCTGGCAGAGGTTGAACTCAGAACTCACACAGCAATCGAATGCTTTTGTAGCCTAAGTAGCACTTATCAGTGTTTTATCTTAAGCCAATGAGTGAATATGTCTTCCAGAGAAACTATCTGATGCACTGAAAAATAATTCTTTCTTACCTTTCAATGAAAAACGCTGAAGAAACACAAAATCATTCGCAGACCTTGTTTAAAACTTAGCAACACTGTGAAATAAGCCCATAGTGTTGTTTCTGCTTTCAAATACAAGAGTACTGATGTTATCTGGAAAGTGATTTTCCAGGAGAGACAAACAGAAATGACAAATTGGGGAATCACATCTTGCAGTAACAGTCTTCAGAATGGTAACTGGAACAAAAACTGAAAAAGCTCAAATCAGTTGAGGTGAAACTGAAACAGAAATTATAGGGTAAGGATATGAGTGATTCAACAAAATAAGATAAAATGATAAATTTTGGATCAACTTAATGTTCACTTGACTTGAAAACTGAAATTTTTCTTTTCCCTGCTTTTAGCTAGTTGTATTCTGTTGAAGAAAATCTTGAGTGTTATTTAAAAATGAAAAGTTGCACAGTTTTAAGACTGTCAGAAAAGATTATGGTAGTATTATTTAAAGAGTCAAAACCTTTCATTTTATGAATATCTACAAATTTTGGGTGTTTGACTTTCTGGACAACTATGAAGATATTTGAGTTTGTTGAGAGTTACTGTCCAAACTATAAGTGCAATTTTCCCACAAATCTTTTAATCTTTTCAGTAAAAATAAAGTTTTTTCTGAAAAAAAATTCAAAAATTTCGTGTTTCTGACTCTCATTCCATAGTTGAGGTCCTGAAATATAATGGTAGAAGGATAAGCATTTTGAAAAAAAGAATAAAAAGAACTTCAAGGTTCAGAAGATACAAGAATCGGCTGCCAGTTTCAAACAGATGCACATGAAATGCTTCAATGAACTATTATAGCATGACACTTCAGATCTGTAGACATTTTAACAGTGTAGAAAGGATAGATATTATTTTAAAGACGAATGTAATAGAGCTCGTGCTTTCATTGACTCGCTGTGTAATTTTTTTTTTTATTTTTCCCCCTGTGTTTCTCAGGTATTTCACAGGAATCCAGTCATCCTCTTCAAGTTTCCTAATTTTTTTACCTTCTTGTGTTGTCTAGAATGTTGGTAGAAATGCTTCCCAATCACACTTCTGAGTTACAAACCAATAAAAATTGCATATAAAACTACAACACAGTAAGATTTTTTTTTATTCTTTGATACATTTAACAAATATTCACAAAAAAATTTTTATGTAAAATCTGGGATAAATCTCTCCCAGACCTTAAATTGAAAATAGCCTTTCACAGAGGAAATGTAAACAAAAAAAGTGGGTGGGGATAAGATATCTTTGATATGTTTGCCAGCTTTTAGAAAGCCCCTCCAACATCCTTATGCCTCTCTCATACAGACTAAAGCACACTAACCCGTCTCTAGTTTTCATATCTGCAAAGAGGGAAATTTTCACAATTTCACCATTGTCGATAAGAAGCATCAAATCTATTCTAGAACAAACATTTGTGAATTTTTGTTTCTAGAAGAGCAGCCATTCAAATGAGTGGAAAAACAAAAGTGACAGCAGATTCAATGGTTTGAGTTTTTTTTCATAAGGGCTACAATTGTATTTTTAGCTTTTTTTATGTATTTCTTTTAAACTTGTTCATGCCATCATGTGATATGCTGAAGCAGAGTAGATCTTAGGTTTTAGTCTGGAAGTTGACTGAAGAATAAATAAGAGAGTGAAGTCTGTACAGCGCTGCATTCTCTAAGGATTCTTCAGGGGTCTTTTTTGCTCCAGGTTACTATATTGCAAAAGTATATTCCTGAACTCAGTCCTTTCTTGGCATACATGTCTTTACAACATTCAGGGAGAATGTCCCTGCATTATGAGTCAGAGTGGCTGATGAGAACAACAGAAATGCGACATGCAAGTGGTGTAGGGTTGAACACATGCACTGGGAGAGAGGGAAGGGATATGCCTCCCTAATTGTGTTACACACAGTCCTTCTGTTGTACAATACTCAAAAATCCAGCGAATCCTTTAAAGAGATCTGCTTTTTAAGTGATACTGCTGGGCATATTTATGCATACAGACCATCAGTAAATATTTAATGTAAGATTATGTAGAAGCAGATATACTTTTCAGAATGACTCTTGTTTTGTGTGAGGTAGCCTTCCTTTGCCTGGTCTAGACCTCTAAAAATGGTTCAAGTGTACTCTGGTACTGACTGTGAAGTAAGTTGGTTAAAAGGTGAAAAGCGCTGTTTCCCATGCAATACCATCACACATAAGCTTTTGGCAACTAATTTCTCAGCTATTTTCCATTGTGTCAGTGATCAGAAGTAGCATAAAACAGAAAAGCAGGATGTAGATGCCAGAGAAATTGGAACATGTGAAAAAACCCATACTTACTTCTATCTCTTTTTTTTCTTTCTGTTAAGAACATATTTATCAGTAACATAAGCTGAATGAAAGTCCATTATATAGTAATATATTAACAAAAGTACTCACACATTTCCTTCCTCATTAAAAATGCTGTCTTGTATGTGCTCAATGTGACAAAACATCTTTACATCATTTTGCAGTTCTCATACCATAAGAATGCAGTAAGTGTCATATTCAGCAAGCAGTACAACCTGGAAGTAAATCCAGAGATTACTATTAAAATTGTGACTCTTGACCACAGAGGTTAATATTTTGGTACAGAAATAAAACTGCAAAATAAGGTTAGAAAATACCCCTCACTCAGATCTTGAAATAAATACTATTGACCCGGGGGCGAAAAAAATTCAAATAGTTGAATCATCATGCTTGCAACTGAGTCTCCCACCCATTACCATATTGAAAATCAGGCTTTTCATGCCGAAGCAGAAATTTGTCACTAACTTTGCTGAACTTTCTGAGCCTGAAAATTGAATTATATATGATGGATTTTGAATGGACTGAATGACACTTTCATAACAAAATATATTTCAAAGGGGATTTCTACCTCCCGTGTTCTGTGTGAACCATAGGTAAGTCTTCCAAACTGCCTTACACACATGCCTTGGAGACGTTTTGCTTGATTATGATAACTTCAATTTGGTTTTTTGTTGTTGAATCCTGGTTTTAGAAGAGGGGAGCTTATTTGGTCAAACTAAGCAGCTGAGATTTTCTCTTCAGACACAGCTTAGACCACAACAAAGCTAAGTTTTTGTAACATTTTATATAAAATTATGGCAATGCCAAAAGGGATCCATTATTAATATATTTTCATATTTAATTTCATTATGGGTTAGTTAATTTTATTCCCTTTTTATTCAGATTCATGTTATATGGGCCATAAAGATCAGTCATATCCTGGGTACACTGTGAAAACCCATGGGAACAGATTGGCGTAGATACCTGACATCACAGCACTATCTGAAAATAATTATTTAGCTCATACTCAGATATTCTGTGTTCATGGTGCAAAATTCTGCTTTTGAAACATCTAGAGATCATTCACTGCTTCTATTGGGTACTGCTTAACATCAAGGATAAAGGGTATTTGCAATGTCAGACCTTGTGCAGGGGGCAACATTTAGCCCTCAGGTACATTCATAGTTGCAGGACAGTGTCTGTTCATTGCTTGGTGGCACAATAGCCTTGTTTTTTTCCATGGAGCCATAAGAATTTCCAATTCATGCGTCCCCCATTCCCCATTTGCCTGTGACATCAGAGGCAGAGATTTCATTAGAGCTACAAGACTTTAAAATAAAATTGAAACATACCCCATATGTCATGTTGTGAAAAATGCAAAATATGTTGGATCTATAAAATCGGCACACCAGGCCATATGCTTCAGACAGAACAGCTTGCGTATGTCTAGGCCTCTACAATGATTTCAGGAACTAGTCTATTCTACTTTTCCACATGTTAAATTTGTGTTATTAAAGTCAGGTTTACATCCAAATCCAAGAAAAAGAAAATAAAAAATCAGTCTTTACAAAAGCTTGAAATAAGTGTTTGCTTATTTTCTATGCTGCTTTGATCAGTCATTCTGTGATCAAGTGAAATGGAAAAACTCTAAGGTAATTGTTCAAACCCAGATATTAAGTTCACAATGAGATATAGGAACCCAATGTTCAACACCAGGAGATATTGTTATATCGGGATGGTGTGCTCTGTGCAAAAAGCACACTGTGCATACTTTTGCCATCATCTCAGACACTTTCCTGGCACTTTCTAAAAGGCTAAGCAATGGTAATTATTTTAGTCAGACCCAATTCCCACAGCATTATCTTTCACACAGCAAAACCTGCATGAACACTGCATTAAAGGTCTGTTTCAGTCTGTATTTGCCAGGAAATTCTAGAGTCATTAACCTTCCTTATTGTACACAGTATTATGGAGGTCTTCAAACAGTAGGATACCTCACATACAGTATCCTATGTGGTATAAGAGTTAAAATGTATACAATTAAGGAGGTCAATGTTCGACATTAGCCTCTGGGTTTTGATGATGGAAAACCACTAGAACAGTTGAAAACTCTTTCATATATATGAACAGTGCAAACATTTGCACATTTTGGATTTTCTGCAAAAGCAGACTTTTGAACAACTGTGAAAATTCAGAATATATTAAATCTTGCTGTTGTCAATCCTTATTGAAAGACAAAATAGTTTATATGCTAAATTTTTCACTTGCCTGTGCCCAGACACCTCATAAGTGACCATTTTCAACAGCTTGCAAGCCAGCTTCCCAAATGTTATGTGAATTCTGCAGAATTGTTTCCCTCTTGACTGTAACGTCAAGATATATTTTCTGAAGGACACCAAACTGGATTATATTATGGTGTCTTTTGGCTTTAAAAACTTATGAATCTGCTGTTACTGAAGTGAAATCCTAAACTCCCAACTTACATCTGCAAACTTCATTTTTGCATCGTATTTTTATCTAACACCAAATGAAGGTTGCTTCTTTCCATAAAGAAGAAGACAAAGCTGGTTTTGTTTGGTTTGGCATTTTTTTCTTAAACCCAGGGTTTGATCATATGCCTTCTTTTCGCTGCAGCTGTTTCAGTGGAAGATTTCTCCATGCCAGTTGCTTGTCATGGTTTCCACTGGAAGGTTTTCATCCCCTCCAATCAACTTACTAAACTGTTTCATGAATGCTCGTTTATTTTGTTTCTGTCAAAATGAATAGTGTTGGCAAAACCCTGTTCATTAGACTAACTTTTCAATTTTAGACCAAGTCAAAAGATAATCATACAAACAGGTCACATGGCAAGTCTGAGGGAAATCTTTTGTCTTATGAGAGTGATGTGCACTTGCAGACTGCCTGGCTGAGTCAGGAAATCCCTCCAGCACATATATCCACACTTTTCAGCAGGATATATGTTTAGTTTTTTCCTCAGCAAAACCCATATGATCCTTCCATATTGCTATAAAAGTTTGAAAAAAAGTATTCAGAGTGGATCTAGTCTTAACTATCAGGGAGCAAGTATGCAGATTACTGGACTATGTTGTTGCCTGCTGGAATCAAAATAAGAANAAAAAATGTAACAATCTGTACAGTCATGATAATCTTATCCAGAGATTTAATAAAATCTTTTCTGTTTGCATAATGGTGGTCTAATAATATCTTGCTTACCTAGATGCATATTTAATTAGTAGGTATTGTCTCTAGAGCTTTTGTTTTCCCTAGAAATAGACAGACATATAAAAATGTGGATTTTGATGCTAGACATCAAGTTTTAGATTTATTTTCCTCTCTCAAATAAGATAAATCAAATATTTTTAAGATACTTGTATTTATGTAGATAGCTTTTTGAATGAAATAAATTGAATAAGATTATAAATATTAACATAGCTAGTTATTTTGGTTTTTAAAGAAAAGACATCTCATATTTTCCTTGTAGTTGAAGGCAGAAATCAATAAGTTCATAAAACATATCTTAAATAACACAAAATCTATCATCATTACTTATGTAAGTCTAGAATTTCTTCAAAAAATAATAATTATTATTATTATTATTAATTTACCATTTCATATGAATATCACATTGTGGGTTCTAAAAGTTCTTACAGTAGGGTGTGAGGCACTAGATCATTATGATATTAATTATTGGGTCAGAACCAACTCAAGTATGTGTGTGGAGTGGGGGAAGGGTCAGGTCAAATCTCATGGAAGTGAGGTAATGCCACATTCCACGCACCAGCCCTGTGAACCCCAAGGGGTGCCCCCAGAGCAGCTGTCAGTCAAAGGTATCCTGAGAGCACTGCTCCACACCACACCCCATGGAGCCCGTAATTCAGCCTCAGGTTGGTTGGCACACCAGGAGCACAACCCTTCACTCTGCCCAAGAGCCCCAGTGGGCCAGAAGTCATTCCTGGGAAGGGTGGCAACTATGGGCCAAAGCACATAAAAACAGCATTTGGCCACCTTTTTTGCTTGAGACCTACCACCCAGCCACATGAAAGCTGGACTTGCACATGGCTCTGATGGTAGATATTATCCTCTCTTAATCTCTTTTCTTAATATTTTTGGTAACTTAAAACCAGTGGGTTGGATTTTGCTAAGTTGTGTGGGTTAGCAAGTGCTAAGTCGATGCTTTGTAGAATGTTTTGTTTTGGTTGTATGTTACCCTTTCAAACTTTTACCAAGATCTCTGATTTTCTCCCTTATTTTCTAAAGTTATCAGTAAAAGTGGCTCCTGAAAAAAAGATGTTCTGTGTCTTGTCTCTATGCTACCTAAGTATTAAGGAACTAAGGGCTTTTCTAAATATTCAGTGGGTGAATTTTTATAGCCTTATGTATTTTTAAAAGTAAAACTCCTGGTTGAGCTTGTGGCTTTAGGCCTGAGGTTTTCCATGGGACAGCAAATACGACATACAATTTACTTATTTACCTATATTTGCTAATACTGTCAGAGTTGTTTGTCATCATTAGGACATAGATATGGTTTTTCTCATAGTTGTTTTACTTCAGTTTTGACAAGATAAAATGTTCATATTGTTTTAAAATTCAATTTCTTAAAATACTTTAATATTTAGAAATGCCTGTGATGTTTTGTCACTCAAAAATAGTGATGTGTTAGTTTTGGCAAGTATAGTTCATGCACCATTCATTATATTCAAGGGTTCCAAAAATTATACTGCTTAACCTTTCTTTTTCTGTATATGTGTGAACACCCAATTGCCTTTGGATGTTCTTCAAAGTTTTTCTGAGAAAACAGACTAAACAAATTCTATACTCTTGTAGTTAAACTGGAAGCAGCATTTCAATTCAGGATGGAGCAGTGCTTGATATAGCACCCAGGTATTTCTGTGTTTGGATTCCTAAGTGCTCTGAAAAGTGACCTGTTTTTATTGTGTTGCTAATTACTGATTTATCATCTTCTTTAGTTTTTTCACAAGTTTCTATTAACAGTCTATGAAGTTTTTTTTTCCAAAAGTTTTATCTCTGGAATGGAGATGAAAATAAATTCAAGTGTTAACAAAATAAAAAATTACGTTAGAACATTGGTACTAAGAGGTAAATTTATATGCCCTGAAGTACAAGAACATAAAGTATGCACTGCAGTAATACTGAATACAGTTATTCCTGTTATATCCAGGAAAAAGAACTAAACCAGATATCATTTGTGTTTGCTGAACTGAACATGTCATTTACAATGGAGGAGTTCTGTTCTTCCTGCAGATGCTGAGTCATTTATAGAATTGGATTAAATTTGTCTAGCTACAGTGGTTACCATCCCCATTTCTCCGTCCCACTTCTCTGCCATAAATTTACACTCCCACAGCAGGGCTGTCTGAGCAATCTGTGAAAGGCATGGCTGCTGATGAACCATCATAGTTTACAGACTGTTATGCTAACATAAAGCACTACTAACTTTAATATACTTTACATTAATATGCCTGGCAGGAGATAGGAAGACAGACTGCAGGAATGGAAACAGTTTCAGCTGTGTCAAATTAATTCATTCTATATATGAGTCAAAGTCTTTAATCTCTACATCCTGTCTATCTCTGATAGAGGCATGGAAATAAACAGTCATAAGCTAATATTTCTGAAAATACATATAGAAGGAAAGTCTTAATAAACATTTAAAAATTTTTGAAGTCATGATATTGCAGAAAGGTTCATAACAATTTTTTCACTGCATCCAATTATGAAAGTATACCAAGTGTTTAAAAAGGCCTTTCATACACAAATTAAAAATTTTTGGTTTCCAAGATTATTTTTCTCTTTGTGATTAGTCAGAAGGTTTTTTTATCTTCCTCAAATTTGATCATATGACTTTCATCTTCTTTGCCTCCATAAGCTGCAATTAGTGCTAATTAGCACTGTAAGTCCTTGACACCAAAACAAAGTTTAAGACTAGTCAAGAAATATATTTATTTTAGCAGATTTTTTTCTGTGTGTTTCCTTGTATAATGTTCATAGAGTGCCAAGGTCATTCTGCAAGACTTTTAAAACATATTTGTACCTCTAGAACCTAAAATGTTTGGAAGCACCTCCACTCACAGACTTCTTTTCTCCCCTCGTTCTGGACTTCAAAGAATTCGGTAGCAGACATTACAACCTTGTTGATTCTGGAAACAAATTTAAGCATTAGTCTGTAACTGTTCTAGCTGTACAACCAATAAAAGTAATGAAAGCCATTCTCCTTCCTCTTGTTTATATTTCTGTGGGTTTATGCTTGTCTATATGTCTATATGTGACATATGCTGAAAGAGAGAGAAAAAAATATGTGATGGAAGAAAGCATTCACTTGCAATTGGGGTGGGCATTTCTAAAGAAACCTTTGTATTGTGCCTATTTATGGCTTGCTTTTGGAGTTTTTGTGTTGGTTGTTTTTCTGGTTTTTCTGATTTTTAATTATTCATAAAGGGCTTTCAACTGAAGATATTGTTTCATATTTCAGGTGTTGAGGAAGTAATAACCACTACAGATTAATTCCTCCATCATTCTTCAAAAGTGATAAAACATGGAATATATTTCTTTTAAATAAGATTTCCTTCAGAGGGCTAGAATTAAAATTAATATCTAGTCCAAAGAGTCTGAATAAAGCAATCATTTGCTCAAAATTTTTGTCAGGAAAATCAGTTGTAATTCATTTCATTAACCAGAATGAGAATTACAGAAGTTGTGAGTTCGTTGCTAAAATTACACAAAATTCAGTGAAGAAATGGCAGCGGGCTACTTTCTTTCTTCTACCATATGAAGTTTGAAATAATCGGTAACTTCTGTATCTTGTTCAACTGGGAAGTTTAAGGACTAAAAGTTTTAAGAATTCTTCCATGCTCTTTCATGCATGTTTCCTATATTAAATTGTGATATGTTGCATATTAATTTAGTCAAACTCTTCATTTAGCTTCTAAACTAGTAAAATTGATGAAAGTTAATATTATTTATAAAGTGGGAAAAGTTGTCATACAAGGAGACTGAAAGACTTGTGGCTATATCAAATGTAATAAAAATACAATGTCAAAGATTTAAAAAAACCAGCAATAATTTAATTTTTTTATTAAAAAGTAGAATAGTAAAGCCTCCAGTGTTGGGTAAAAAGGACACACGTAGAATGTTCATCTAAATCTCAGTGAAACACTTTGGAAAATTTTGTTTTCAAGTGCATTCAGGAAGATGAAGGACTCTAAGCAAATTTATCATTTAAAAAGCTATATATTGTTCATTAAAATAAGTGGTAGAAAGCAGAGGGCAGTGTATTTTTGTAAAATCCATATTTTTTCTTAATTATGATAGTAAAAGTATTCAGCTGGAATAGGCTGAAGAATAGCGCATTTATTCACTGCTAGAAGAAACCAAGGATTCTCTTCTTAGAAAGATATATTTTTTAAATATCTGACATTTTACATAATCCAGTTAATCCTCAAGACAAAGAATGCCTCTACGAACTTTCAGAATCAGGTCTTTTCTTTAGTATAATTTATCAGTACTTAAGTCACCCAAGACTGGCAGCACACTGTCAGGAGTAAAAAACTCCATCCAAAATTTTCTTGAGTTTGTTGGGAGAATTTTAACAAGTAGTCCCAGGAGGCCTCAAAATCCTTCTCTAGGCAAATGTTACAAAAACTTTTACCAAAAAAAGCTATAGTTAAATGATTCTTTAGAAGTGGTGTGTCAAATTTTTCATAATATACAAGAAATAAAGTAGACACTAGGAACACAGACATCAGAAACCACTATTAGAGAAAAGTTTAGCATAGAAAGGAATAAGTAGAACTCATCATAGGTTGATGAGTTTAGCATAAATAAATCCCAGCAAAGCCTTTTTCAGTGATTCATAGCAGGTTACATTTATTTTGGAAGAAAAGGTATTTAGTTTACGTTGTGGGGTGAAAATGGAAGTTCCTGGAGCTAAAACCTGGTTTTCCCTTCCTGTTTTTTTTTTTTCCCTCTCTCCTGAGGGATGAGGAGGGGGGTTTCTGGGGGTTTCTGAGGATTTTTGAGGGCTTTTGGGAGGGAAGGGGGGAACAGGGTTGTTTTAAAGCTTGCTTTCTGTATGTCTATGTAAACGAGTTGCCCTGGCAATGGCAGCAAGTGAGGGACGGGGCCATCCTGTCCTGGCGCTTCCGCGGGTCCACATGGGACAGGGACTGTCGTGGCCGCTGCCTTCCCCTGTCTGTGCTGGTGCGGGTGTGGCCCCCCGGCGGGCTGGCATGGCTCGCCCTGCTCGGCTTGCGGTGGCGGTAGCACAGTGGGCGTAGTGCTGTGGCTGTGGCGGGGGATCACTACCAGGTGTCAGCAGATCTCAGCCCGACTGCTCTTGGTGCTGTGCGCATGCGCAGTGAGTTTCCCATGCTCATGGAGCGCAGCACCAAAGAGAGCTGTTTGTGGCCCTTGCAGCCAGGGAGCTGTCCCACGGTGAGTGGCTACTGCTAACACGGCTTGAGGGCAGCCCGATGTCGATGCCGGAACCCCTGGGATGTCCCGCGGTGTCCGCGGCTGCCTCTCATTCCCCCTCGGGCTCTCGGCCACGTGGAGGAGCGCCGCCATTTTGC
>VYZS01100438.1:0-10671 GCA_013400695.1 Neodrepanis coruscans | reverse complement strand
GGGACCAATTTTGCGCAGGTGCAAGTGCCCCCCAGGGCGCGAACTGTCCCTTGGATTGGATGGTCAGCGCCTGGGAACTGCCCCTAGCGGGAGGTTTCACTATGAGCTAAAATGGCGGCTCAACCACGTGGGCGACCCCGGGCTGAGAGATGTGNACCACGTGGTCGACCCCGGGCTGAGAGATGTGGGTTCCCCGTGGCATCCTGGGGGGGTCCTGGGGGGGTCCCGGGGGGGTCCCGGCACTGCCACCGGGCCGCCCCAACCCATGCCAACCCGGCTGCTCGCCACAGCGGCTCCTCGACTGTGTGATGTCCACCGATAGCCCCCTCTATTCCATGCGCTTGGGAGACCCCACCGCGCATGCACAGCGCCGAGCCAGCATTGGCTGGCACCGCCACCAGAGATGGGACAGGCCAGCCCCGCCTGCTGCGCCAGGAAAAAACCGCCAAGCTGTGGCGGGCACAGGCCCCGCACTGCCAGGACCCGGGTCACGCCTTGCCCACTGGGCCCCCTCAGCACTGCCATGACCTGGGGACGGGGCGGGGGAAGCCCCCACCCACCACAGGGGCCAATGCCAGCCGGCCCGGGCTTGCAAGGGGCACCGGGACCGAACAGCCCCATCCCCGCTGGCTCCCACACTGCCACCGGCACCGTGCCTGAGTGCAGTCACGCAGGGGAACCAGCCTGGGAACAGGGAAGGCAGCAGCCGCGTGTGGGGGACACGGCTGCACGGAAGACACAGCCGCGGTGAGGACCGACCCTATCCCCAGCCGCATAGGAGCTGGCGGGCTCACACTGTGGTGGAGTGGCCCCGCCCCCACTTGCTGCTGTCACCACAGCAACCTGCCTCAAACACACAGGAGAGACAGTTTAACACAACCCCAATCCCCCCCAGTCTCCCAAAAACCTTCAAAAAATCTCCAGAAAAAAGCCCTAAAAAAAGCCCTTTCCCCGTCTCTAAAAATGGAGGGGAAAGACAATGGGGGGAAGGGAAAAAACCGGTTTTAGCTCCCAGGACCTTTGTTTTTCAACCCACAACAGTGGGTGAAGTACAACAACCAGTGGATTATCCCTAGCTACTCAAATGACTGTAAATTTGGAATTATTTATTCCAGATTTACAGTATAAAATAAAGGGAAATGAAGTACATAAACTATGTTATTGATGCAATCTCTCACTCTTATATGTTGGCCAAGATCTGAGAGAAGTGTATGATCCAGAGAGATACTGTCCTTTGGCAACTTCTTTAACTGAGATAGAAGATGTTTTAAGACTGTAATTGAACCTTATCCCTCAAGAACTGAATGCTGACTTTCATTAAATGGTTATTTTAAAACTAAATGTTAGTCTTGACATGTTGCTAAGTTTCTATAACTTTAAACAATGTAATTACAAAACTAAAACCTCCCAAATCTCAAAGTAAAGGCTGGGATGGCTTCAAAGAAGGGGTCTCATAATATCGTCAATGAAGGAAATACAATTCAACAATCACAGGATGTAGATTAGGGCCTTCTGGCCCTGCATACCTCCAGGTGAGAAGAAATAATGCAAATAGTTTGCAAAATCATCTCTTGGTTTCATTTTAAAAGGTTGTAGGGGAATGAGTGGATCTTGCACAAGAGATGATGAGGAGCTAGGCTGATTTAAGGATTTCTCTTTTTGTTCAAGAGACCTTTGGTAGCTAGGAGGCTTAGGCTTTAATTCTCTTCCTCTCCAGGCCTTTAGAGCACTTCAGTCCCTGAAAAGATAACTCTTTCACAGATGACCTTGGAGTCCCCAGGAGGTTGGGGAGGCACACGGTTAAGAAGGCTTGGAGAGGAAAAGGTTTTGCATTCTTTCATGCCTGGTGTACATTCTGTTAAGTTTGGTGTTCTTGTCCCTGAAAATAATTTTTTCATAAGTCCTTCCACTTCTTGGCATTTTGGGGGTACCTGCATTATCTTCCTTTTCAGAGGGAGCTGGATTTTTGTTCTTTGAACACGTGGAGGGACAACATGAAAGCAAAAAATGGGAGAGATATAAAGGAAAAAGGCAGGAAAGCTATGGATTTATTGTTTAAGGTAGTCAGGACTCAAAAGAGGTGATTTTCAGTGCTTCAGTAACCACTGTTGCCTTTCAGATTCTCTATTGCCTCTATGCTGTCTGTTCTGTAAGGAGAGAATGCTTCTAAGGGTCAAGTATTGTGGGATCAATTACTCAATACAGAGGAAGGAGAGAGAACTAGTGACAGATGGGACAGATTAAGAAGAGTGAGGTAAGTGAGCAGAGAAAAATATGACTCAGTTGTGAAAACTGGGAAATTGAAGGGGCTGTGTCAAAAAGTTTGGAGTAGAATGAGTGTTCATGGAGGACATGGGTGAAAACCTAAGCAAGTAGTGCAAGAACTAAGAAAAAGTGAGAAAAAGCAGGGGAAGGGGAGACTGGTGATTAGGAATATTACCAGTTTTTGAAAACCAAGAGTAATGAACAGAAAACAAAGTAGGAAAAAGAGGAAAATAGGCAAAGAAATTTAAGTGAAAGAAATGAAATTTAGAATGAAACCCCAATTACTATTATCTTTATTTATAACTGCCTTTTGAACAGTAAAAATAGCAACACATGGGGTCCTTTATATGATGTGTGAAGTCCTTCATAATCATTGAAATGAAATCTTAAAAAAATATAAGCTGTCCAGGATGGGAAGGATTCCCACTCCATCTGACACATAGAAATATGAGAAGTGAAAAAAACTTTCTTATTGTTTCTAACATACTTATGCTTTTATGTAGGTAAACCGACTTTCGGTAGCTGTAAAATGTAAATAACAATAATTAATTTTTGCCTTTGTCTTCCACCTGATTAGTATCTTAGTTGTCCTCTTGGAAACATGTAATTTATGAAAATTAAGCTCAAATAGTATCCTGTCACTGAAACAAATGGGAAACATTCTATGTCATGATGAAAGATTCAGTGGTTCTGGGAAAAAGAAAACAGAAATACTGTGCAAAATGTTAATGCCAAGTCTGATCATACCACTTAAAGGTATGATGGAAACTAATTTTGGCCTGTTTAAAAATAAGGTTATGATATTGCTAGGACCAGGGACTGCTTAGTCATGAAAAAAATTCCTGCATTCAAATTACCTTCATGTTTCTCATGGCTCATTGTATAACTAATGTATTAATAACAAGACAAAATATAATTGGGGATATTTCTGTGATATTCTTTTTTGACTCTTATGCTTCACAGAGAAGATGACAGTTTACTTTAGTCATTCTTCTCTGCCCTTTTTTGCTAGTGTTAAAGCTGTTTTCAGACCAGATCAGCATTCACGTTTTTTTTCTTTTTCAAGATTTGTCTGCTTCTTCACAGGTGCTTATTTATGTGAAAACTTTCTGGGTGCCTGTTCAAGTATTTTTCAGCTCATGCAAGCTGTTTCTGGCTATGGATTTCCATCATAGGCCCATCATATAACTGTTTGGAGTACAGCCAGTTCTGTCTGTCATTAGGCAAGGTATTTCTAGAACTATTAGCTGCAAAGCTCTTGTATAAGACAACATCTCTTACAGGAAAAAAACCACTGACAAGTAAAATAAAATACATATAAGGACTGAAAAAGCTTTTCTCTCTGAGTCAGCAAGCATTTACACTATTCTCTTGACTTGGTTTTATAGACAATATGTGCCAGGAGGCAGGACCTCCAATGGAATAGAAACTGCTCCCTCTAAATTATTGTAACTTTGAACTTACGAGAAGTTTGACTAAAGTATAAAATCAAACAACAATTTTACTAAAACGGAGAACAAAACAGAACAAAACAACAACCAAAAATTAACGGAGAAAATGTAATCTGAGAATCATTCCTTCATCTCCATGCTGCTATGACAACATAGTCCTGGTGCAGCCATGGGAACCTGGAGGCAGGCGGCTGTCACATAGAAGCAAAAACAATGGCAGTGGCTGTAGTGGGGCCGGGACTTTCCTGTGGGTGGCATGGCTACAGCAGCTTTTGGTCTTTCCTGGGGGCACACAGCTGTGGCAGGGTTGAAACTTTCCTACAGGCAGCAGTGGCAGTAGCGGTCAGGGTCCTCCCACAGGTGGCGTGGCTCTGGCAGCAGCAGGACTTTCCCATGAGCAGCACTGCTGGGCGTCTCTAGGAGGTGGTGAGTGTGGCCAGGGAGCTCTTCTGGCAGTGGCAGCAGGAGCAGTGGTGGGTGCAGCAGTGCTGGTGGATTGGGACCTCCTTGGTTCCCTGGATGTAGTTGAAGCAGTTGCAGCGGCTGTGGTGGAGCAGCTACTGCTGAGAAGCAGAGGCTGTAGCAAAGCCAGTGCAGGGTGTGGAGCAGCAGGAGAGCCTGCGCTGGGCATGTGGTGAAAGTAGAGATGATGTGGCAGTGCAGCAACCTCCTTGGAGGGTCTGTTCCCAGGAAAAGCAAAAGAGTGAACTGGAACTGCTGACAGGCTTTATTCCCTTAAGTTCTTATCAGTTTCCACAATATTTCCCTTCAGGAAATGATCTTTCAGACAGCAGCATCACGTAGGGCTGGGTTGACTTCTGATGTGCCTCAAACCTGGCACTGTGGTAATACCCTTTCCCCTTTGCCTACTTCTCTGCCTCTCCACCCACACCCTCCTTCAAAAACACATAGTGTCATGGGAAAAAAATTAAATGAGAAAATCTAAACCACAACAGCTCTCATGTCTTTTTTTTTGGAATTATGCTAATTCTACATTTTGTTAAACATTTCTATGTGATGGCCCTATCAACATGACGACAATGGGTCTGATTGTCTGGTAAATTTAGGCAAAGAAATTTCCACATCTGTCCTTAAATCATTGTGGCTTAACTAACAGAGTTAACTCTCAGTGTAGCTTTTCGGACAATTTTTGTCATCTTTGGTCACACAGTGGACTTGAATTCCACATTGTGCATGACTAGTGACTAACATCTGTGCTTCCAAAGTATGAAGTATTATCATAGAGATGTGCCATATGAAAGAAAAGAGAAATCTGGGTCAAAATCAGAATATTTAGTGAGAAATTTGGCTGTTCAGCTTATGTTCCAGAAGAAAATACTTTGGATGAAAACCATTAATTTAATTTTAATTGATTTTTTTTGATATCTCATGCCTTCATGCAATGTCAATGATTATAGTGCAAAGATACAAACCATCCAACTGTAGATTTACCACTCCTGCCCACTTCTTTAGTTAATTCATTTGAATAGCAAATACACTTAATTGCTTCAATATCAGATTTGATATGGAACAAATGATACATGCATGAATGCAAGACATTGCATTAGATATTCCTGTCCATGTGGGTTAAGTATGGTAGAACAGTTATTACTAGGAAATCAATTTGTCTGTAACTATATGGAGTTGGCTTTTAGCAGTTTTCAAGATTACTTTGAAGAAGATAATATATTCATTGAAAAGAATGGATTTACTTCTGCATTTTGTTAAGCTTCTCTCTAAGCAACTACCTGACAATTTAATAATGATGGGATATTATTTCATGTTCTGCATTAGTATTTTTAGCACCAACATTTCTAATAATTGTCTTTTGTAATCACTGTGTGAAGAGCTTTCCCGAGTATCTGCTGGATAATTATTTTTTTTATTGTTTTCTTTTAAGACAGACTTTCTTTCTTTTGCAGTTCAGAGTAATTCACACAAACTAAAAGTTATTTTTAACTTCCAAAACAGAAGTTGCATTTCTGCAATACTATTGCATGTTAGAGCATTTTTACTTACTCAACAATTGCAAGGAAAAGAAGTCTATTTTACTTTACCCTATTAATGTTCTTGAAGAGTCAATGGAGGTTTTTTCATCTACCAGATCAATTACTTTTCTTATGACTTTGAACAGGGCAGGGCCATTCTGAAACCTGAATATTTTCCCAGGGATAAATAATAATAAACCTGAATATTTCTTCAGGGATTACTTCTTACATGAATCTTCAGCAAAAGCAGATGATAAATGCTCTTTTGCTGTCTGGGTTCATGCAAGTATGTGTTCTCAAACCTTGCTCTACTTTTGGACCTGGAATAGCTGATGAATTGTTAGGACCTCTGACAAAAGGCATTGTTTTCAGATAACAAGGGGTTCACACAAGGAGACTGGATACAAAGTTAGATATCTATTCTGTGAAACCAACTGTTATGGTTTCAAAACCCAGAATGGGAGGTGAGGTGTTGAATCTTTTGTTTTGTTTTGTTTTGTTTTGTTTTTCCTTTCAACTGTTTTCTGTTTTGTTTGGTTTTTTTCCTTGTTTTGCTCCTCAGAGCTGTGGGGTGCCTCAAAGCACTCACAGAGTGCTGGGCGGCAGCACTGGGCGCTGAGAGAGTGTGTGTGTGTGTGCGTGTGTGTGTGCATGTGTGTGTGCGTGGACATCAGCTCAGCTCTGCCCTGGAGCTGTTCAGGAATGAGAGCCTCCCCCCACCCCCGCCCTCTCCCCGGAGACGCAAGCCCAGAGCTGGAGGGATGAGGAAGACCGGTGACATTGCATTTGAGATGGGAGCCTGCGGGACTCAAGTGTGGAATGGCTCTTTACCCCCCCACCAGAAACGCATGTGGCAGGACATGGACGTGGACATTTTGATGATGTGGCCGGCAGAGGAGGAGTGGAACAGCTTTTGATTGGAGGGAGGCAGCGGTGGGGGGAGTAACAGTGCGGTGTTTTTGAAAGGGGAGGAGAGTTTTTTTTCCTTCGGTTTGAGACAGCCTGTGGGGATGAGCTGGGAGGACGGGACTGCTATCTAGACACGTTTGGTTTATTTTAATATTCCTTATTTTTCTGGGAGAAGAGAGGGAAGGACTGCTGAGGCTGTTTGTTTCTTGTCCTTGTTTAAGTTTTCTGGGTTTATTTTCCCTCTCCCCACCAGGGGAAGGGAATGGGCACTCTTTTGTTTCCCCCACCCCCTCTTCCCTTCCTGTTTTAAATTTTAATAAATTCTGTCGCATTTAATTCTCTAATGAATTCTCGTCCAGATTCTGGTGGGTAATTAAGTTTTGTCTGCTGTTCTAAACTAGCACACATATTTCTTGCCTGAAATATTAGAAAACTCTCCCTAGCCAATACAACAATCCAGAGTGACTAAGAAGTCCATTTTCAGAGTGTGGCATGGAGATTTAAGCTGTGTAAATCTTATTAGTATTAATGGAAGAAGAAGAAGTCTCAATCTGTGTGCATCTTCCTAGAGCCTTGTCCTCAGATGTCATAAGACAGAGAGAGATAAGAGCTGGGAAAAGAACATCTGTATATGCATTGCAATGTTGATTGGCAGCCTCCGTCTTCTGAAGTCCATTGCCAAGGTGACATGTCCCCTTGCCAACAGCTGTGTTTTATTCCCTCAACCATTCTCAGAAGAGGAGCACTTCTAGAGGATACTGAAGACTAGTTTTGATATGAAAATATGGCCAGGTCTGCAACTACATTGGTGAGACACTGTAGTACTTCAGGGTTTTGGAGAGAAGAGATGACAGCGGAATGTCCACTTGAAAAGCTGCATTATGAAGCTTTTCCAATTATCAGACAGATATGAAGTTTTTGGATGGTATCAATAATATGTATTTCAAGGGTAGTAACTTTGGGTCTGGTAAGAAGAAAGGTTAGGCCCCTGAAATTTAGGTGAAAGCAAACTTCCAGCTCTTCAAAGAGACAGTCAGTAGGAGTCCCTGGGAAATTGCCCTCAGGGACAGAGCTGCAACAGAGCTGGCAGCAATTCCCTGGAGCAGGAATTCAGGCAAAGAAGGCAAGAGACAGGCATGGCTGAGTAGGTACCTGCTGGTCAAACTAAAAGGAAAGAAGCAAAGACACAGGCAGTGGAAACAGGGGAACCTGGGGAAAGTATAGAGATGAAGTTTGGTTGTATATGGATAGGGTAAGGAATGTCAAGGTGAAACTGGATCTGAACATGGCAAAGGATGAAAAGAACAACAAAAAGGGCTCCTACAGGCATGTTAACCAGAAAACAAAGGTCAAAGGAGGTGTATCCCCTCTGATAAACAATGCTGGGAAACTGTTAACCACAGATGAGAAGGTTGAGGTGTTCAACAACCTGTTTGCCTCAGTCTTTAGTGACAACCCCTCTTGATGGACCCCTTGAATGGGTGGACAGGAGGATGTGGACTGGAGAAGTGAAGTTGCCAAGCCACTCTCCATGATATTTGAAAAGCCATAGCCATAGTTTAGTGAAGTGTCAGGTAACTGGAAAAAGGGAAATGTCCCACCCAGCTTTTAAAAGGGGTAGAAAGGAAGAATCTGGGAACTACTGAGCTGACAATCTCCTCTCTGTGCCTGGTAAAGATCATAGAACAGATCCTCCAAGAAGTTATGTGAATGCATGTGATGAACTTTCAGGTCCCTTCCAATCCAAGCTATTCAATATGATGATCTGGGTTCAACCCTCCTGCCATGCTAGACCATGTTGTCAGGGTCCCATCCAACCTGTCCTTAAACACTTCCAGGGATGAGGCACCCGAAACTTCTCTGGGCAACATGTTCCAGTACTTCACCACTCTTACAGTAAGGAATTTCTTCCTAATATCTAATCTAAACCTGCCCTCTTTCAGTTTAAAGCCATTTCCCCTTGTCCTATCTCTACATACCATTGTAAGAAGTGACTTTGTAAAAAATATAACCTAGAGTATCTCAGATGTGAGAGATCTATGCTTTGACACTTAGCCTGTGCCCACTGTGCCCTGCTTCTGAGATTACCATGTTTTACTTTTCCCAGCAGATGCAGATAACTGCAATCGTTTAGGCTACTTCCCACAACAGGAGAAATTAGTGATGATGAGACTTATAAGATTATATGCATATATAAGTTAAATATAAACTTATATAAATATAAACATATAAATATAAAATATAAAAATAAACTTATAAGTTTAGTGAGTTTTATATATTGGAATAGCAAAGTTTACATGTAACTGATTATTAAGACACATTCCAAGTGAGTACTTCTGCTAAGAACTGATTTGAATTAGATACAGGGAAAAGAGCACATATTCCTGCTTCTGGATTAATCCTGTTTGTAATGATGACAAAGTGCTACATGGCTTAACCTTCTTAGCAACACGGATCACCTTCTTATCTGAGAAAAAAATCTCCAAATAGTAGCTTTAAGTGGTCCTTGTCATACTTAGGGAAAAAAAAAAATCTTCCTTATCTTTTTTTCTGAGCTGTTTTCCAGCCTGCTTCAATTTGTTTTCATTAGTCAGGCATCTTTTACCACATTACACTTGACCTTTCCAGATTTGCCTTAAACCCTTTATTTAATAACATATCCATGTATTTATTGGACTTTTTTTTCCTCCATGTTCTTGTAATTATGAAGGTCTAAAGATTATTTTGCAGGATTTCTTTTAATCTTTCATATTATTTTCATGTTGTCTCTTACATAAATTTTTTTCTTATACAAGCTAACCTTCATATAAGCCCATCTTTAAATCTGTTATGCATAATACTATAAACAAAAAATTTTCTTATATATAAATTATTAATATTAAAAAATTATATTAGCTGAAAAAGACTACAATTGTGCCGCTGTGCTTTCAGTCTCTACTGTGTAAGTAATTGCAATTCCTTAGTATGAATTTTGCAAGCAATAGAGAACTAATGAAAAGGAGGAAAAATTGAAAACTGACTAAAATTAAATCTCTAAATCTATATCTAAACATCTATAAAAATACCCTAATTTTTAAAGTTTAGGAGCCATATTAGAAGTCACTGGAGCACAAAGCTGTCTCAAATTCAGGTTCATTTGATTTAATGTCTTCTTCTTATGAAAAAATGAGCATTTTAGGATCCCAGTTTTTATCTTCCTAAAATACTGATCTGTGCTTCTTCTAAAAGATGTACCTATGTGGTATTAAGCAGACTTATCAAAAGAAGAGATATCAAAAGAAAGTTATTGAGCAATATTTTTAAAACTTATATTTCAAGAATCCTCACTGATACTAAGTAATCACATATTTTGATATTATTCATCAAGTAAATAGCAATTAAACTTTGGTGGCTAGCTATATTTGCTAGGTATGGAGGTGGTTCCATGAGGGAGCAGCATATTCGCTTTTATACCTTAGGACATATGAGATTCATGCCCACAAATGTTATCTGTCTTTTCAGCAAGTCTCTGTTGTAAGGAACCAGGATTTTTTTTTTTTTTTTTCTGGCACTGGACCTCAGATGAGAAAGCAGTTGGACCATTCATTTGCTATTGGTGTATGCCTGTATCTGTCAAAAGGCTGTATATACACCCATTTGTGGTTGCTTTCCATGGCTTCTAACTTGTCCTCAATACTTCTATCTTGTTGATTCATGATCACAGACTTATGTGAAATTGGTATAGGTGGGTCATGAATTTAAACTCTGCTGGGCAATCAGGTCAGTATTTGATAGAAAGTGATGTATATCCTTATGTTCATATGTTCAATGCCTATGTTGTGTGATGACTTATCAGTGACTTATGTGTAGTGTAATTACTGGTCCTAAAATGAAGAAAAAGTAATGTAGAAATTGACTTCACAGTTAAATTTGAAAATTCCCAAATGTTTGGAAGTTCATAAAAAGAGGTTATCTGAACTTATATGTTGTTTTATTTTTTGGAGAAGTTGCTCCTTGGGAAAGCTGAATATTTTTTTTCCCAATTTTTGATAAAATTTAGGGTGAAATTGAAATAGATA
>VYZS01100435.1:377-27824 GCA_013400695.1 Neodrepanis coruscans | reverse complement strand
AGATATTTTTGTTGCCTCTCCTGAGAGGGACTAGTGTTTCAAATTATTTCCAAACAAGCTTCTTCCAAGTGAGAGATGGTTCTCATTTTTTTGTCACCTTAATAAAAAGGTGATGAACGCTCTCTTCTTAACTATGTCCTTATATGAACATCAAACAAATATCATGATGGGATAGCAGTGTGTATGTACTGTCCATGAAATAATGTTATAGTCACAAATACAAGTCATTCATTTATTGTGGCTGTCATTATGTTTGCAATAGAGTGTCTGTGTTGTGAGTCTGCAGGGAATCTGAGAAGTAAATTCAACAGATACATCTTTATCTGAAGTTATTTTTATTTACAGTAGGTCTCCATCTACTATATTTTAAATAAATTCTGTCCAAAGACTTCAGGGAAAAAAAATCTTATGAACTCTTTGATTAATTAAAATCAAGCCAGTAGTAAATTGGGTAGCAAATTGTTTACAGCCAGAAACAAGAAGTCATGGCCTGGGATCTTTCTTTTGGTATAGAAAAATGTGACTGATGAAGCTCAAAGGATCAGGTCAGGCACTGAAAAAAGGTTATTTGGCTTTAGAATCTTAAAATGGGTCTTGGCTCTACTGAAATAATTGGTAATTCTGTCACACTAATATGAATTCATCTCTTCTGTATATGAAATCTTGCTCTGTGGAGTGACTATGACAAACTGAAGGGGCAGTTTTCTGGTTCTGTTCTCTAAGTTGTTTGGGTAATCTTGGACAAATGAATGTTTCTCATCCAACACCAATAGCAGTAATTGTTCAACAGAAACCCTGTTCTTTCTCCCACCACCAGCAGCTCTCTGCCTGCCTGGTGCTGCACCCACAAAGCAATGCTCTGCTCTGCTAAGGCACTCCAAGGGAGGTGACACATCCCTGCTGTCACTGAAACACAGAGCCATAAGGCACAGAATAATCATGTGTGCCCTGTGAAACACCCCAGCTTGTGCAGAGCCAGCTCAGATCACTCTGCACAGCCTTCTAACTGCACACACACGTTGAGCCTACACTTTTTCCAAACTTCTGCACCTCATAGTCCTGCATTTCTCCACTGTTAAAAAGTAAATCTAATTTTCCACTTGGAGGACAGTTGTGAGAATGGAATATGTGGTGTTCTGAGAGACTGCCCTGATGAGACCCCTGTAAGCACACAGGCACCTGGATAAGAAGATGGCAAAGGGTACAGGTTGCAGGTATCAAGCATTTATTTAGTGGTAGTATGTGATGCTGTTCATAGATGAGATAGATGAAAACACTAAATATTCTTGTTTGGCTGAAACAATTAATCCTGATTCATCCTCTCTGNTGTGCTTATCTGTCCATGTCAAAACTTGGGACTACATCCTAAACCAAAATGATGCAGGGTGTCTGATGCTTCTTGGTGGATGTGCTCTGCATCAGCCAAAGAGTGGTTTAATTCTTATATACTACTTTGTTACATTTTTCTCATGTACATTTCTGCTCAGAGAACAAAGACAGCATCAGTTAATACCAACCAAGACGAGCTTGAAAATGGATGGAGATTGGAGTTAACACCATTAAACTTCCAGTGATGAATTTTGTAACTTTGGGGATTTCTTGGCAGGCTTCTATAAATATGATTTTGATTTAGATACCAGTTTTCCTCCAGTCTAACCCATATTTGTCTTTGCCTGACCCAGTGCTCAGGCACCACCTCTCAGTGCATATTGGCAGTGCATCTGACCTGCCCCAAGCTCCAGCCCTGGTTTAGCTCAGCAGCCCCTGCCAGCCCCAAACCTACAGGTGCACCCACTACCTGTCAAAGTTGAACACTATATCTCAATTAACACTGACCATTAAAACCTAGGTCTTAATCCTGTCCTAAAGCTTATCCCACCTGCTCTTTACTAAGCAAATCTTACTATCTCAATTTTTAATTTTTTTAGCAGTAGCTGATCATGAGCTTCAACGGATTGTTCAGAATCATGCATGTTACCAGATCAAATACTTTGAGTCTTTTTAGTCATAACAACTTTTCTATATGTGCTCAAAATTAGCTTTTCTTTAAAGCCCTGCCTAATGAAGTAAATGTATAGCAAGCTTGTGCCATCTAACTCCATTTTACAACTGCTATACTTAAGGTAGGAACAGATATCATAGAATTAACTAGAAATTCAGAAAAATAAGACCTGAAAGCAGAACTCTAGTTCAAAAGGGCTGCTGAAATGTGGTCTCATGCTGCGTTGAATCTCTGAGTGTACAGTAACTGTTACACAGACCATCCATAACTAATATTTATTTCAGTGGAATTGTTCTGCAGTGCTGATGATGTCCTCAAGTTTTGTCCCCCAGGATAAAGTACTTGTTCCATGTTAAAAATTGTTTGGGATTTTTTTCTCTTGAAATCAAATTGCAAAGTCATGGATATCAGGGTCTATCTATGAATTAAATTCATAATTTTCTTCTTTGCTAATATGTGGTCATAGATAATATTCCTATTTATTATCTCAAAAAATGCTACTGCATCTTGCTGTTTGATCTATATACTGTCATAAATTTCACTGTGCACAAGAGTTTTGATTTCAAGATGATGCAGCTGAAAAACCTCTTGTTACAGTGGAAAAGATACCTAATATTGAATGGTATTTGAGGTAAGATAATTAGAACATTTGAGTGTTGAATAATGTCTATAGGTATCAAAATATTATTTGAGGTAGTCATGATGACACTGTTGGTAAATTATACTCTTCTGAAAATTAATTTCAAATTTATCTTCTCATTTCAGTGACAGTTGAAGTCATTTTGTGACTTTATAAGAGAATTTATTTGCCATTTGTGCTGCAAAAGGTGATGTTAGTGTATAAGAAAAAGTACAGAGGGCTTGATCTCAGCCAGCAAGGCAATTTAGGGAAATGGAATTCTTCAGCAGCAGCAATAGCTCTGATTCAGTCACCCATAAATCTCCTCGAGGGATGTGTATCCTTAGCATCTGTATCCTTTCGTCCCCTGTCTTTGCTCTAATGTAGCCTCTGAGGGAGTCACTACCCCAGCTTCTTTCTAAGGCATCTTCTGGCTCATTTCCTATTTGAAAATCCATTTGCTCTGTGCTCAAAGGGAGCCAGTTTTATTGCCCACCTCATTAGTGCACTGACCAGTCCAAACTGCACCGCAGGGAGAGTCTTTGGTGGTCTCTGCAGGGGCTGCCTCCCTAAAATGAGGGGGGATGCTTGCCTGCCCTCAAGGAAGATTGAGAGAAGTGGGCCAGGCTCTTAAAATAGCAAGAGCCATTACTGCTGCTCTTGTAGCAGCAGTTCACCCTATCACATGTTTGTACTCTTTTATTTCTCAAGGTGGAGAAACTGATCTTATAGAGAAAGGTGGTTTGGGCATTTCCTTCAAGAAAAGCTCTTCATTTCTTACCCATTCTTAGCCTTGTCCAGAAAAACACATGAAGAGCACATTTCAGGGAATATATTAGTTCTTAGGGCAAGATGACTTACTCTGTGATGAAATAATGTGATGGGTCAAGCCCAGCCAACAGCCAAACCCACGCGGCTGCTCATGCCTTCCCCTTTCCTGCTACATCTGGAGAAAGTAGGAGGAAGGAAAGACCTGTGGATGGACATAAAGACAGGTGAAGCCAAAGCTAGGGGTGAAAGCAAGGCAGAGAGGGACAAGAAAGAAGTTGTTGCTTGTAACAATATTGATCTCAATGTGAAAATTTGAAGGTACAGATGTTGGTACAACATTTCTCTGAAACACATGACCTCTCCAGATGGAGTAAATTAATGTCCACAGATGCTACAAGACTGGGAGGAGCAGTGTCTTAGTGTGTCACTGCTCTGCCAATCCACAGCCTCATCTGCAGTGATGTCTGTCTTTATCTCTGTTGGGAGGCAATTTCCTGTTTAATAATTAATCTTAGTGTCTTTTTGGAGGGGAAATCCTGAGAATGATTTTCATTTTGGAGATGGAAATGTTATGGGAAGATTGGGTTCTTAAGTTCCTCTTATTTGCTTGGTATTATTTCCTTTTGTATGGCATTTTTTTTTTGTGCAGCTACTGCTTTATTGCTGCCCTCGGGGCTCTTTGTTTTAGGCGTGCCAGTGACCATATTTCAATGTGATTCTTGCTTGTTTCCAGCTAATATTTGTCTATAACTTGTAGTGTAGAAAGAAGATGGCTTTGTTTGCAGCCTCATGCTACAGGGAAGCCTGATCTGATGGTCATATTACAGTGCACATCCCAAAGTGAGTTTATTCTAGGAGAGATCTAAATGCAAAAACATTTACCCACTTTTTCTCTGTCCAGTTTCTCAGCTGACTGTAATTCTGGTGGGTGGCTTTTCAGTCACAAATCTCTTTTGATCCTCTTTGCAGTATTCTAATGCCTCATGTTCAGTTAATCCCCTCGCTGTGCTGCTTCCTGGAGTTTCCAGGGCTGTGGTTTTCAAGTCTGCCCAGGCTTCATGCTTTAGTGCTGTTACATACTGATAAAAAATAAAGAAAAGAAGACTTGCATATAAATTGGGAATATTCCTCTGGCTGCTATACTGCCTTATTTGAAAAAAGATGTAAAGAAGATTTGGTATAAAGAATGCAAATAAGATTTGGTATTTATTATTTTTATTTTTTTTCCCAGCACTTCACAGGGGATAAGGATGGTCTTGGGTCTCAAGGAGGTAAGTGCCTGACTGCACAGACTGGTACAAACCACACCAGGGCTGCTGCCAGGTCATGGGTTGGCAAAAGCCACATGTGTCCATGTTGCCTCTTACAGTGTATGTTCAGGCTCACTGCTGACCTTCTGCCAAACACAATCTTCAGTTTCTTATATAAACTGAAGCAAAAGCTGTAGCTGCCTCTTTCCCAGATCACCTGGAAAGGGTTTATTGCTGTTTCATTTTTCCTTCATGATGAACATGCAGTGCAGCTTTGGTGATTTAGCACTTGGCTTCTGTACATTCCACAGAAGGAGCCATGATGTAGAAAGGTTTCTTTTTTAAAGAAAAAAAAACTTCTATAGTCATTATTGTGGCACCAAGGTCAGCCCTAGTCTTGAGGTCAGTGTGTGGGGAACAGGGTGTACTGCCCTGATAGCACAGAGGCCAGTTTGGGGCTCAGCCAGTCTTCCTTAGTTGTAATGTTCAACCTCCTCTCACTGGAAGAAATTCCACTCTTCTAGAAAGTTGTCTTCTCAAATGATTAATATTCAGAATTCATTTTAAAGATTTCTTGGCTGCTCCTGAGTTCCTTGTGTGTCTTTGCTCTGTGGTTACTCAGAGACACTGACCTCACTGCCCTTCAGGAGCAGAGGTAGTTCCAGGGATTCAGCACTGCTCCCCATTGTAGGACACAAAACCTGAAAAGCCCCAGGTTCACAAATCTTGTTTTAAATATTCTTAAAATTGTCCAAATAGACTTCCACTACAAACTTCCTATTAATATCTGGCTAAATGGCTAACACATATTGAAACAAAAGCATCTAATAACTATTACATTCAGTTGGATATTGTGCTGTACATAACTGTAATTTACTCCTTTTCTCAATGATCTTAGAGGTCTTTTCAAACTTAAATGATTCTATGATTCTAGTTTTTCTTATTTGCTGGTAAGTATAGTTGTTCTTTGGGAGAAAAGGATTAATACCCACATATTCTGTATTGTTTATTAGAGCAGAGTGCCTTTATAGTGTAACATTGTCATAATTATCTTTTTAGCACTTTTTAAAGCATCTAGACAAATTCTAAATTAATAATGCTGTTTGTTTATGGAAAATGTTGCAAATATGGTACCTTGAGTAGTTCCAAATGTCTTCACACAGGTGTTAGTGAGTGGATGAAATGAATTACTGCAATTCAGCTCCTACCCAGTGAGGTACAGCTGGACAAGCTGAAGTGTAAGTACATGAGAGAAACTGAGCATGTTCAAGTTCTGCTGCTAAACAAGGTATTTACCCTTTTTTTTTGGTTAAAAAAAAAAACCCAAGTCTTTCCCCAAATATCTCACTGAGATAATCAAAAAGTACTGGGGATTCCTTAATGGGTACAAAGCTCAGTGAATTACACTGATTTGGTGTTTCTCCTTCGAGGTATAGCAGTACATGCACACCCAAGTAACAACAACAACAACGTCAAACTAATAGCCATGAGTTAAACATTACATTTTAAATATTCAGGATCTCTTCATGCAAGAAAGTGGAATTAGGCTTTATATTTATATTCTAAACTTATAAATTATCAAACCTTTTTTGAGACCAGGAGGATGGGATGTTCCAAAAATAATCATGATCTAGAAATCAATGTTGTGCCCTAAGGTTTGGAGCAGTCATGCAATCCCCACTGTCATGTACTTTCAGTAGTAACAGAGATGGAAACTAGGGCAGCACTGAGTGACTTCCATGGCATGTGCTTGGGCATAGTGTAATCATACTTGTCCTTACTTTTAATCAACCTGGTTGCAAACATCAGGGAAATATTTTAGGAAAATACGAGCTCTGAGAAAAGGCTTTGGTAAATCTCAGTTGTGCACTGAATATGAAAGCAGTGCAGGATGAAACAAGGATTAGGAAAAAAGGAGACAAGTCCAAAGCTGAGGAAGGGAACATCTTTCCCATCAATTAAGTTTTTTAAAATAGAGCCCTTATTTAAGTGCCAGTTGCTTACTCTATAAAGCTGTTTGTTGCAGTGACACTGTGACCTCCTTTCCATCATGGGTTTGATTTTGAAACTCTACCTATTGCAAGGTGGTCATGGCATGTCAGGTAAAACTTCAAGGGTTTTGGATTATCAGGAGGTTTTAGTCAACGACAACAATCTTTGGGGCTTTCTAGCTCTCTTTAGACTCCATATTGATTCTTCTCAGGCTGCCTAATGTTTTGCCACCCATACAGTCAGTGGATTAGTCCATGTACAGATAGATTTTGTGAAGTCACCACGTGTCTCGTGGGCATGCTGGGGGGAGCTACTGGGACAATGCTTGTCCTCACTTCCCTTTAGCTCTTCAGCTGGATTACAAATACTTGCCTCAGTAAAGCTGTCCCTAATACTGGTGTGTGCACGTATAGTTAAAAAAATGAATTGAGAAACAGAGTATGTAGTGGTTCAGCCAATGACTGCTGACTAGGGCCTCAGTTTTCAGTTGGATTTGGACAGATCCATGGAGTTCTGTAGCTTTAAAATGCCACATTCCATGTCAATGTGTTCTTAAATTAACTTAAGCACTGCTTGGGAAAATAATTATATTTTCTCTGCTTTCCAAAGAAAGGTAGGGAGAATCTGACCCAGCATTTGTGGGCGTGCAGGACTAATGAACTGACCACCTTAACCTAATCAAAACCAGAGCATGTGCTCTTTGCTGCCCACCTGGCCAACCACACAGGTCAGAAGATGTGAAAAGGCTGGGGTTACTGTAAGTTTGGCACAGGTGAAATGGGAGGGAGCTGAGATATTGCCAAGTAGAAGAAGATATGAGTAGTACAGAAATGAGAGTAGGATATTGTGAGTTTATAGCACACATAGGAGGAACCGAAGGCTTGGAGTGGGGTATGAGGATGTGGAGGAACTGTGAAAGGTACCAGATGGAAGGATGAGGACAGGAACTGTGAAATTGTATCAGAGGGAAGGAGAAACCAGATTTCATTTATTCTGCTACCCTTGGACAAACTTGTTAGAACTTTGCCATCTGGTACAAAGGTTAAGTGGCAAATTTTAACCCAAAAGCAGTAGGTTGGCAGTTTCTTATCCAAGTTCCTCTGAGGCTTCAGCACAGGTATTTTACATTCTGGTTGCCATTCCAGCAATGCCAATACTAACACCATTCAGAGACTTCTGTGGCTCAGCTTGCACCATTTCCTCCCCTTGCAAATGTATTGATGCAACATCCATGTTATCAGAAAGTACTTGTCCTCACTCTGGGGATATCCAAGCAGTTGTCCCTCACTGGGGTGATCATGTGCTCACAGGGCAGGCCAAGCATTTAGAGGGTTTGGATTATATTATAGGAAGATCTAGAAAACTCTAAGGAGTAAATAATAAAAATAGCTAATAGAATAAATATCAGATATTACAACAACAAAAAGTCAAACTTGCTTCAAAAACAGTTTTTCTGGAGGGAAAATGCTTTCAGCCAATGACATTGCAGAGAGGGGTGCAAGAGGCACCACGATCTAGAAAGCTGAGTCCCAGGAGAGGCTTTGATGCCTTTGTCCTCCCAAATCACTTTGTACCCTGTCAGCAGGTAGGGGACCTTGGGAGCCCCACAGCTCCACTCTCTGGGCGACTGCTGCACCTTGAGGCTTCCATGCTGGGGCTGAGGCACCTCAGATTTTTGGGCATTATGGTTTTCATCATCACAGCACCCATGCCTTGCCCCAGCCTTGCACACTGAAATGCTTTATGAGCTGAATATTTCATCGCCTGCCTGTTCTGTGCCTGGCAGTAGTCATTTCAAATGGATGCTCTGCATTTAAAAAGACTGACTGCTTTGCTTGGAGCCCAACATAATCAGCTGTCTCACAAACTCCACAGCTAATAAAATATTGAATCTGTTTTGGCACCCAGAAAAAAATACCAACTCAGAATTGTCATTGCACTTATCTCCTGATCTGTAACTCCCAGTATCTCCCTGTTTTACACTGAGGTGCTGCTGCTCATAGACAGGGTGAGTGGTGCACCAGCACCAGGGGATCTCTTGGGATGTGATGAAATGGTCCAGCTGGACACCAGCAATGTGCTTGCAGCCTGTGCCACACAGGGAAAGTGCCACACACATTGCAGCCTGTGCAATGTCTCCCCTATGGCTCAAAGGTGCTCAGTTGGAGCTGTGCTCACTTAAAAGCTGAAGTTACAAGTGGAGCCTTGAATTAGAAACCAGGCTAGAATAATAAAGAGCACACTAGCCATAAACCATTACAAAGATATTCATAATTCAGTTATAAAATTCGTGTTTAAAAACTCTATATAGTTTAAAAATCACTGTTATAATAATTACTACTGTGTTACTGCAAGGTAACAATGCTTTTCCAATACTCTGTCTTGTTTTAATTCTCAGGGCTAGGAGTTTATTGGATTTTCTCCTCCAGCCACCTACAGGTGAACTAAAACAGTAATAAAACATCTGGCCAAAATCTAGCCAGGTCAGCTGGTCCCAAGTCAAAGCTCCTTGAAATCAAAGGGTATAGTGCCACCAGCTTTATCAGGCCTTGGGTCAAGCTCCTCAGCCCTGCTTCTGCAAATACTTAGAGACACACACACACACACACGCTTAGATCCCAAGGGACTTAATCCTGGCTGGGGAACTCATCACTTAAAAGTCACAGTGTGAGGAACTGGAGCTGATGTACACCTGTGGTTGCTGCCCTGGGAAGTGCTGCTGTGTGGGGCTGGCAGGGAGGGTCAAGCTTTGTCCCCCTGTTGCACCCCAGCGCCAGAAATTCTCCGTTTTCTAAGGAAGTGTGTTTCCCATTAGAGCTGAATGACATGACACAGCAAACACGGTGTGTACAAACCCTGTGCACAGCACTTGTCAGCAGAATACTTTCTCCAGGCCCTGAAGGCAGTAATTAGTAAAATACGTGGGTTTTTAATTCACTGGTGGACTGTTTACAAGTAATGAGTGTAGTACTGTGTACTGGTGTCAAGTGGTTGCAACAGCTGTGAGCAGCAATCCTTTCACACGCAGAATTGCTGGATTTTGGTTGTGGAGGTGCACAGGGGTGGCTGCCTGCTCCCTGCCCCAGCTCCTCCAGGCTTAGGGGGAGAGCTTGGGCTTTGCCAGGTGCTGGAGACCAGAGGGATGTGATTCCTGTTTCCCATACCTACCTAACCCCTGGCTCTCCTGGCCCTGTGTGGCCACTTTGGGCTGTGATCACAGCAGTGCAATAGATGGTCTGTGACTGAGCAGTTACATTTAGAGTGGCATTTTTGTTGACTAACATTACCAGTGTTGTGTATGCTTTGGCTTTGAAAATGTTTCAAGAAATTTCTTGGCTGGCTGATGACTAGAATTTATGCTTGACAATTAGGCTTGGCATTAATTATTGAGGTTAGAAACCTGCTTGGCAATAACCATTCAGGTGATGCAGCATGTCCAGAGAAAGGGAGTGGAGCTGGGGTTGTTTAGTCTGGAGAAAAGAAGGCTCAGGGGAGACCTTATCTCTCTCTACAACTAAAAGGAGGTTGTAGTGAGGTGGGTTGGCCTCTTATCCCAAGTGAAAAATGATCAGACAAGAGGAAATGGCCTCAAGTTGTGCTAGGAGAGGTTGGATATTGGGGAAAAAATTCTGCATCAAGGCATGCTCAAGCTTGTTACAATGAACAGTCTTCCCAGGGAAATGGTGGAGTCACAATCCCTGGAGTTATTTAAAAGTCATGTAGATGTGGCCCTTAGGGACATGTTTTAGTGCTGGACTTTAAGTGCTGGGTTATCAATTTGACTCGGTGATCTTTGGGGTCTTTTCCAACCTAAATGATTCTCTGACTCTATAAAACTGTTGCCTAACACACAGGAAGACTTAGCCACAGGTCAGCACAGGCACTGAAAGCGAGCACTACCTCCAGTGAAGGGCATGGCAGTGCAGCCCTGCAGCACCCCTGGCTTTTAGCCTGTTGCTGTAGGACAAGTCAGGGCCCAGCACAAACCTCACATCCCCAGGTCTGTCACAACAGGGCCACAAGACCGTTGCAAGTCCACGGTCCTTGTTTGCCAGCCCCAACCAGGCATCAGCTCCATGACAGCCTCCAGAGGCGATGCCCAAGTTGTGCACTTGTGTCTTGTGCAGTGACTTGGATGTTGAGAACTCCCTGAAAGGTGGAATGCTTTACCCAGCATGTCTGTTTGCAGCCTCTCTTAAAACAGATTTCAGCTTTTAGCACTGCTTTTATTTTTGAAAAACTGAAAATGTTATTTTAACTTGCTCAGCTCCTTCATTCTGGAAGCTTTCTTTCATGAAGGGGACACTTCTTAAAAAGCTTTGGTATAATTAATATTTTTCTGTGGTTGTACATGATTTGATGCCACCTGACAGGATAAAATCACAGAAGCATCACCCAGGCCTCACCCCCAGCATTTCCCACTGTTTTGTTCACTTCAACACTCACCAGTCCTTATGTTCTCACTGTGCTGTGGCACTTCAGCGCTGACACAGCGCTGGCCCTAAGCTCTTACATGGCAGCTCCATCCTTTGGCCAGGCTTCCCCACATTTCACAGGATCTTTAGAGTTGGATGGGACCTCTGGAGATCATCTAGTCCAATCACTGTCACCTGGACCAGGTGACACATGAATGCATCCCAGGTGGGTTTTGAATGTCTCCAGAGAGGGAGACTCCACACCCTCCATGGGCAGCCTGTCCCAGTGCTCTGCCACGCACAACGTAAAGAAGTTCTTCCTCGTGTTGAGGTGAAACTTCTTGTGTTTTAGTTTATGGCCGTTGCTGGGCACCACGGAAAAGAGCCTGGTACCCTCCTCTTGGCACCCACCTTTGAGATATTTACATGCACTAATGAGATCCACTCCCAGCCTTCTCTGGAATAAGCAGGCCCAGCTCGCACAGTCTCTCCTCACAAGGGAGATGCTCCAGACCCTTAACTATCCTTGTGGCCTCTGCTGGACCCTCTCCGGTAGCTCCTTGTCTTCCTTGTACCGAGGAGCCCAGAACTGGACAGAGCACTCCAGATGTGGCCTCACTAGGGCCGGGTGGAGAGATAGGAGGATTTAAACGAGGAGAAGCCAATGACAGGCGGCTTTCCTGCCTGGCTGATTTTTTTTTCATTCCCCCCTTTTCTATTTAAAATAAGGATTCTAAATGGCAGGGTCCATCCCGGCGAGGGGGACAGCGGGGACACCGGCGGGGCGGGGCGGCAGGTGCCGGGTCGGTGCCGNTTACCGACACCGCCGCCGCCCCGCCGCGCTGGTACGTGCCCGGCCACACCGACCGCGGGGACCCGCGCTCCGTGCGGGGGTGGGCGGTGTCCGCCCGCGGGCAGCACCGGCCTTCAGCCCCCCCTGAGCTCCCGCCGGACAGGAGAGGGAGGAGAGCCGCGCTTTGAGGTTTGCGGTTTTTCGGGACGGGCGGCGGGGCTGCCTCTCTCCTCCCATCACCTCGCGGGGAGGCTGCCGGCCGGAGCCCTCGGAGCGGAGCGGAGGTGCCGCTCCGGTGGGGCACCCGTGGGAATTTCTCAGGAGAGGTGGTGCTGCGGCCAGCGGTGGGAAGGATGCGGAGCGGGAAGGTAAACGGCGTGGCAGGTTCTCTCCGAGCTGCGCTCCTGCTGCGGGGAAGATGTGACACTGCTGTGTTTGCTTGGCCGAGGTGGGGTGAGGGTTTGTCAGCCCTTGCCTGCTCTGCCACGAGTGTCTTTAATAAGCTTCAGCACAAACGATGCAGGACAGGTTGCCTTCATCTGGCGCGTTGTCAAATACAGATTTAGTAGTGTGAGATCTGCCACGGCCAAAGCTGTAAAACATTTAGAAATATCTTATGCTTTCTCATAGTCCAGGAAGTAGGAGTCCAAATTAGCTTCCTAAATATAGGAATTTAAGAAAAAAAAAGATAAAAAGCAAAGATTTATACTGCAGCCTTTACAAAGTGGCATTTTTAACCTTCAAATACATACAAATTAGTTTTCTTCTGGACGTTATGTTCTGCTGAGAACATTACTTGCTTTGAAATCACCTTGGCTTGTACAAGTTGCACGAGTGGGTGGGTGGGAGCTGGTGGTGCCTGTGCCCCTGGGGCCAAGGGGGGTCAGTGGGCAGAGCTGGGGGAGAGCTGGCGGTGCTGCCAGGCTGTGCAGGACAGCGCTGCCTCGCCCGGCTGGCGGCCTCCCCACTTCCCTGCCGTGAAGGCGGCAAGTGCTACAAGTAGGAGCTGGCACGTTTGGAGTGGTGAAATTCAAGGAAACAAATACCGGGGGAGAGCCGTGAGACAGAGTGATTTTTAAGGCTGACACAGCCCTTTGTTGCAATTCCGGGCAAATTTCATAGAGCTGGATCATCTTGTTGTGAACACCTCGCTTTGTTCTCTTACTCCCCAGTTGATTGCTGCCAATCAATAGTAATGTAGTTGTGATTTTAAAATGTGGGGCTGTTTTCCTACTCCTTCCTGAGACGTGGAAAAAGTGGATTTTCAGTTGCTTTCCTAATTCTAATTCCCCTTTTTACAATTGACTTCTGGAGATGAAAGAACAGAAAGGGGTTGTGTGCTGCTTTTCTTGTGGTCGTCTCTGATGGATCTTGGGCAGATCCTGGCTGTCTCCTTGAATCTGACTTTTATGTGTGTTAATCCAGCAGAGCCTTTCCCTTCCTAAGGGCATCACAAAGCAAGCAGTGTACCTCATTCATACCTTACGTTCTGCAGCTCCATATGTTCCTCGTCGAATCTTGTGACAGCTACTACAATAAAGCACGACCCTGTCAGACTGAGATACTGATCCGCTGCTTTAGCTGCTGCTGCTGCTCATCGGTTCCTGCTGGCAGGATCCCCAGGCTGGGCAACAGCCAGTGGTAGCAGCAGGAGAGGCTTTCATGCTCCTAAGGATCTGTGCATCCTTGCTGGTCGGCTGCAGCGCTGTCTCTGCCTGGCACCTGTGGAGGACAGTAATGCACCTTTACAGACAAGGCTAGATCCTAAGCTTTAGCCTGAGTGTAAGTAGCTTGATGCTTTATTGTGTTCCTGAAGAGGACTGTTCATAGGGAGGCTGTGACTCCACGATTGGCTTGTGATGGAAGTTTTGTAGTATATATATAGGAAAATCCCAGTTTCCGCTCCAGTTCATTCCAAACAGTGTTACAGCATTGTGATAAATCAAGAGGCTGCTTTGTTTGGAGCCAGTGCCATGCCTTAGAGCAGTCTAACCTTGGAGTGGGACTTGGCCAGAGTCTCTGACACTTTTGGTGGTGCACCTTGCATTTTCCTCTGCTGTGGGGAAACTTTTGTGGGTGTGGTCTTCGGGCTGTGGATTTGCACTTCGTACAGATGGGAGTGGGGGAGGTAATTACAAGAAATGTGGGCTTGGCTGAAAGATGTGTTGAATCTGTATCCTTGCGTGTTATGTGGAGCAAGGAAACAGATGTGCATCTACTTCAGAAACTCTGACTTCTGATATTTTGTTTCTGTTCACCTACCAGTTCTGAGCGTTATTTTGTATTTAGATTCTTGGAAAGTTTCAGATCTCTTCTATGACTGTTGGCTTTCCCTTCCAAAGGTATAGAGTTTCTGTAATTGGGTTCCTTATATCTTGGCTAAACTTCCTGCAGATGGAGTTTGTGAGAAGCTCTGCATTTTCTTAATGCCCTCTTGTCTGTAGCCTTGCTCTGAGGCCTTACTTGCTTACAAAATCCATTGGTTCCATCTAGAATACAGGCTGCCATCAACACCAGGCATCCTGCTGCTGTTCATGTGGGGGTAGGTTAAGTTCCCATTCTCCTTTTCAGTGGTCTGGCAGAGTCTCTACCGATAAAAGTTTGCTTTCTTGTATTCTGAGATATTGGGGGGAAAAGCACCCAGCATGGAAAAAATGAAGCAGAGTTAATATAATACACTGTAAGAACTTTTGTCCAAATTTGGACATAATAGTGGCACATGCTGTTGTTTGTACAAGCAGCTTCATTAAAATGCGAGTATAACCTCTAATAAGTTTTCAGCGTCCTCTTCCCCTCTTGCCTTCAGGCTGCTCTCTGAGCTGTGTGTAGTTCTGGGGAATAAACTGCTGCACTGGAAGGAGGAGGGAGGATTTCAGGACAGGCTGACTGGGTACAGTTTTACTTTCATGAAACCAGACAGCTACCAAGCACACTGTGTTCTTTGCTTTTAACAAGACTTCTTTTTCCTGGATGAAAAATAACATTGCTGCCTGGCTGAGCTCTACCTGCTGGTATTGCTGTTCTCTATTGGTATTTTCGCCCAGAAGTTTCTTCTGGTACTTCATCTTTGCTTGTTACTTCCCAAAGCTTGGGTAAAAGTGCTAGAACAGTGCAGAAAGCATGTGTTTTTGTTCCTGGCTTCTATGGTTGTGCGTCTGGTGGGAGAGGCTGAGTGGGATGGGATTGTGTTATGATTTTATGGGGGGTTTGCTTTTTTTTTTTTTTGAAGTCAATACTGGTTTTTGATTTCCAGGTTTTGTCAGGATAAAAACTCATATCAACATAGCTGTACTATTTACCAGAAAAAAAACACCCACTCCCACTGTGCATGTAAATCATAAAGTGAAGTAAGAAGAAACATCTTCCTCCCTCCTGATTTTTCCCTCTAGTTTTAAGATTTTCATGTTCCTTAACTGCATTGCTAAAGTGCTTGAGAGATGAAATGTGACATGGAAATTGCTTCTATTAAGTAACTCAGTGTTCTGACTGAAAAAGAAGGTTGTAGACAGGTGGGAGTCAGTCTCTTCTCCCAGGTAACAAGCAATAGGTCCAGTTGTGCCAGGAGAAGTTCAACTTGGATATTTGGAAAGATTCTTCATTTGAAAGGGTTGTCAGGCATTGGAATCAGCTGCCCAGGAAGTACTGGAGTCACCATCCCTGGAGGTATTTGAAAGTTGTGTGGATGTGGCCTTTAGGGACATGTTTAAGTGGTGGACCTGGCAGTGTTGCGTTAATGGTTGGACTCAACCTGAAAGGTCTTTCCCAACCAAAATGATTCTGTGATTCTGTGATCAACTGTGCTCTTACTGAAAAGCCTTTCAAAGTAACTAGAGGTAGTGCCTGATTTTGAAAAGCAAGTGTCTCATTTCTCCATTCAGTTACAAACTGGCTTAGAAGCCTGGAAAACCTTTATCAGTTCTGGCTATGGAGCAGAAGAACCCAAGCCTTTGAAATTCCAGCATGTGCCCTGAGAACAGATAACCAGGAGACTTTCACTTCGATGCTAATCCTGCACAGCAGTTGTTTGTGGCTGCTGCATCCAGCCCTTTCCAATCTGTAGCTCTTATCTCTTGTTGGCACTAAGCAGCACGAGGGGGAGGGGGGCAGCCCTGTGAGGAGTGAGGGCTCCATTTTTGCTTCTCATTGCCTTAGTTGTTTTGGGGTATTTGAGTATTTCAGGGATCACCTGAGGAAGCTGCATCTTCAGTACTGTGCTTGTCTTAAATTAACTCTAGCTTTTTAAAACTTCATTTTCCTGGGATTAGAAAGAGGAGTTAATAAACGTTATGTGGTGCATCTCTTGTAGGATTTGAAGGAAGAGGGATGTTAAGGAGAGGCAGAAGTGAAAAGCTGGTGGGTTGGACTGACCTGGGAGCCTCTGCCTGGGGCTGCTCTGCACGGGGAGCCACGGAGGCGATGCTGTGCACTAAGTGAATGATTCATCCCTCTGCCATTTGTGTGCTGCTGCTCTGTTTGAAGCTGCGGAATATCCAAAGGCAAAACACCTCGCGTGCTCCTGAATTACTGCCCACCTTGTCAGGGAGAGGATGCTGCCGGTTTCCGTTTCTTTCCATCGTTACATGGAGGATGTGAACATTTGCTGTGATTGGGTGCCCTTCAGAGCTGTGAATGCCTAAGTGCCGCTTGGCTTAGCTCTGCTGGGTCACCTGCCCAAACTCCAAGTTTGAGTATCTTTGTTACAGAGTGGTGTCCATGGAAATGGCAGCACTGTGATTATCTGACTGTTCTCCCTTCGATGAGCAAGGTCCAGGTCTCAGCGGAAGCTCTGAGAGGGAGAAAACAGGAGAGAATTTTTGAGCTTGGGCAAAAGATGGGGCACATTACCCTTCCTTTCTCCTTGCTGAAACAAGGACTTAACCGGATTTGTTGTGGAAGGAGTTGCTGTTGGCCATGCCTGAGCAGTGGCCCCACTCTGCACCCAGGATTAGGTGCTGTATAGAAATTGTTGCAGCCTGTCATTCAATCTAATTTATTAAGTGCTGTATCATCCTTTTACCTTTGTCAAAGTCAGATTCTGTGGGTGAGAAAAGGCAAACAGACCTCTGCAAGGCCAGCACTACAGATTCATTAATTCTGTGATAATACGTACCTTTGACATCTTGGCGAGTGATGAGTTCTGGTTTTGGGTTCCCTTTGCAGAGTCCCAGAAGTGAAGGTGTCTGTGCTGTCCTGGGGACAAGGGGGACAACCCGTTGGAAGCAGACGTGGTTTGGGTAAGCAGCACCCTGAGCTGCTCCTGTGGATACCAAGGGAAAAACAGGAGCCTCCCTGCCTGGAGGAGGGTGACGAGGAGTCATATTTAAACCTCAGAGTTTGGGAAGTGAGTAGCCCAGCTCTGTCACGGCACAAATTATTCCCTGTCTTCAGCTGGGCAAAGCTGCACTAAGCTGTTCTGAAAAGTGTGACTGGTTTTTAATCTGGTAACTGCTCTAAGAGGAAGTGTTAGAGAAAGCAATTCCTTGCGGTATTAGCAATGAATGTCAAGATTTCTTTCCCAAGGTTCTTATGGATGGAAAACCTTTAAATGGTAGCAGGAATGAACTTGCTTGGGATAGGTAGAGATGTTACATAACAGCAAAACTCTTGCTCTCTTGCCTGCCATCATCATATGGAGGCATACTGAAGAGAGCACGTGAAAATTACTTTTTGATAGCTCACGTTTAACCTTTTGTTATTATTTTATTGATTAATACCTTAAAAAGTCTTATTTGTTTAATAAAGTGGCAGTTGTTATTAATGCTTTTTTCTCTGTATTTTGTATTGTCTAATAGTAAATTGCAGGCATTCTTTCACCATTGTTTTGTTTCCTTCAGTAGGTTAGGAACAAACTTACCTTGGCAGGAAACACTTGGCCAGGCTGGCAAAGAGACTGCTTAGCCCTCACGTGCCAGGTGAGTTCAGCTACTCCCTTAATATTTTCTCTCTCCTTGTGTTGCCACAGGGTACACATTATAAGTGAAACAAACCTGACCTTAAACTAATCCACAGTGTTTATTGTGTTGAAGTTAAATGAAGTACTTAAAAAAACAAAAACCTGACTGTTTATTGACTGAAACTGAGCAGGACTAGGAGCCTCTTTTTGTCAAATTAAATCAACATTTCACTTACTGTAAAAGCGGTCTTTGAAAAGAGAAGGTTTGTGATGGTGCTGCTTTAACTCCTGGTTGAGAGTGCAGCAGAGCAGACTGAGCTCCCTGACCTCTGCCTCCAGCTTGTCACGTGAGGAGCTGCATCTGCAGATATTTTGACCTGAGCCTCAAACTGTCTATGCCAGCAGTTTCTGAGACATAACTGGTAACAGCTTAGAGCTTGGACAGTGAAAGAAACAGGCTCCTATCAGACAGTTTTGCCCTGTGCAGTTACTGAATGAAACATCGTGCTGGGAGTAAAATGAGCTGGTTTCTTCTGGTTGATTTTTCTCCCTCTGAAGGTGTGAGCACTGTGAGGAAGTGTAGAGATGATTTTAACATCANCTGCCATCATCATATGGAGGCATACTGAAGAGAGCACGTGAAAATTACTTTTTGATAGCTCACGTTTAACCTTTTGTTATTATTTTATTGATTAATACCTTAAAAAGTCTTATTTGTTTAATAAAGTGGCAGTTGTTATTAATGCTTTTTTCTCTGTATTTTGTATTGTCTAATAGTAAATTGCAGGCATTCTTTCACCATTGTTTTGTTTCCTTCAGTAGGTTACCTTGGCAGGAAACACTTGGCCAGGCTGGCAAAGAGACTGCTTAGCCCTCACGTGCCAGGTGAGTTCAGCTACTCCCTTAATATTTTCTCTCTCCTTGTGTTGCCACAGGGTACACATTATAAGTGAAACAAACCTGACCTTAAACTAATCCACAGTGTTTATTGTGTTGAAGTTAAATGAAGTACTTAAAAAAACAAAAACCTGACTGTTTATTGACTGAAACTGAGCAGGACTAGGAGCCTCTTTTTGTCAAATTAAATCAACATTTCACTTACTGTAAAAGCGGTCTTTGAAAAGAGAAGGTTTGTGATGGTGCTGCTTTAACTCCTGGTTGAGAGTGCAGCAGAGCAGACTGAGCTCCCTGACCTCTGCCTCCAGCTTGTCACGTGAGGAGCTGCATCTGCAGATATTTTGACCTGAGCCTCAAACTGTCTATGCCAGCAGTTTCTGAGACATAACTGGTAACAGCTTAGAGCTTGGACAGTGAAAGAAACAGGCTCCTATCAGACAGTTTTGCCCTGTGCAGTTACTGAATGAAACATCGTGCTGCGAGTAAAATGAGCTGGTTTCTTCTGGTTGATTTTTCTCCCTCTGAAGGTGTGAGCACTGTGAGGAAGGGTAGAGATGATTTTAACATCATTTTTAACCCTGTCAGGACACCCTGGAGATGAATTAGGCTAAGAGGCTTTAAACAACACTTCACCATGTGTGTGCAAGCAGTGGTTGTCAGAAAAACAAGGAAGCAGTCAGAAGGCTGAGGGCAGCTTCATTTGCAGTCATTTCTCTGCCAGCAATTATTAACTGCAGTAGAGCAGACAAACTATAAAACTTGCAACTTAAAAAGCACTGAGCTTGATAAATATTGGAATGAGGAACAGGCAAGAATTTAAACTAGGGTCAGTAGCTTTGCTTTTAAGCTCAACTAGTAGTCAGTTTGGAACAACCCAGTTGTATTACGTGCCTCGCTGCCTACAAGCTTTATAGCCCACCCTTTCCTCTGTGTAGAACAGTCACACAAACATTTGGTTTAGCCCAAATGAAAAGGCAGAGGTAAGAGGGAGGCAACAGATGTAACTAATCTTGCAGAAGAACATGCTGAATTTCTCCCTACCTGCTTTAGGAGGTGTTTATCCTCCATTTACTGACACTCCCTCCTTTCCTCACTCATCTGCTGGTGTCCCCTAACAGAGATCTCCAGTTGTAGGAGGGAAACATACTAAAGCAGTGATAAAATACTGACTAAAACTGCTCCTGTTTGTAAGACCACAAAAATAAAAAAACATATAAAAGACTGTGAATCCAAACTTAGGCTATTCAGATTTGGGTTTTTTTATCTATTTTAAGAAAGGTATCAGGGATAAACTCTGATAAAAATATGTTGCTACCAGTAACACAGTGACTGGGAATTAGGCAGCACACCAGTGAACCTGTGTATCACCTTGGCTGGATCAAGACTGCAGATTTCAGGTATCAGCAGTGCTGGGTTATAGCTGCTGTCAGTGATTCTTTGCCATGTTCTATACTTGTAACTATGTAGAGAACATGGAAGTTATTTTTATTAATAGCAAATAGTGAAATTAGGCATGCAGAAGATACAGTTTTGAATTATTCAGATGTCTGCAGTGCTTTCAGATTCTCCTTGGCCTCTGGTCCGTAAGTATGTTCTGTGTTACGTTTGATCAGTGAATGTGGTGGATAAACATGGGTATAAAGTGCATGGGTTTTTATAAACCTCCACAGGGATAAATGTATTTTCTAGTGCAGGGAAGGGAATTCTGCCTTTTATTCATCTAATGCCAAGTTATTAACCCTGCCTTTTACTCATTTAATGACAAGTTATTAAAAATCTTAGTGAGAGCTTAGCTCTCCTCTGTGTTGGGTAAAACTGCAAATGCCTGCTCTAAAACACACTGGCACGTGCTGCAGCATGTCAGCATGCCCCAAAGAAACTTACTGAACTTTACTGAAGTGTTTTACAAGCATTTCTCTAAAACACTGAAATGGTCTGGTACAAAGGGTTCTAGTATAAAGGTGTGTAAGTGTTTGTACGGACTTTGTGGTTTCAGAAGCCCTTTAGGTCTGACTTTCTGCCAGGAAACACCAGCCACCCCTTCTGTGTGCTGGCACTTCAGCCCTACAGTCAGGTAGGGAAGGTTTTTATGAACTAGCAGAAAGAGGGGAGGAGTTTATCCCAAGGAACCTGGTTCTCCCAAGTCAGCTGCTTGACTGGGGAAGTCCCATCCTACCTGTGAAGCACCATTTGCCTGCAAATGGAATTGATTTCCTCCGCAAATATTTGCCTGTGGTTAGGTTACTGGATTGCAGGCTCTATTTCCTCCAGTGTATAAAGGAAATAAATAAGGCTTAACATCTTTGCCATGATTATATTTTCAAAGGCTATTTACAAAAAAATCTTTAACTTTGGCTGACCTTAGTACAACGTCATCGGGTGAAGCAGTAGAACAGTTGGTTTCTGTGCAGCACAGTCTTTATTTTGGCTGGCAGTCTGTTAACTCTGATAAGTGGGTAAGCACATGCCAAGCAAAGTCAGGCATATCGTGAGATTCTGCTTTGCCTGTGAAGAGAAAATAGCCTGGGAAACAGCTTTGTAGGATAGTAAACAAAAAAACATGCACCAGAATTTTGGAGTTGATCAGTCTGGATCTTCAGGAGTTTAAAAGGACCCTGTCAGGTGTTTGTTGGTCACTCTCCCTTCTCTAGATGTAGAGTTGTCCTGCTTTAGTGAGAATGGTGCTCTGGCTCTGTTGGAACTGCCTTGATCACAGCAGGCTGCTGCTGCTTTCCCTGACCTCTCCAGGGGAAAATGGAAAACAGGCTCCTGTTCCTTGTGAATACCTTCTGGTGGCTGTGTGCTTGAGCCTCCTTGGGCAACAGCAGAAAGACACTGGGAATTAGTGTCAACCTGCTCAAAGGGTGTGTGATGGCCATGACACAAGGCTCTGGTTATGGTGATTGTGTGGTGCTTCTGTGGGGTGGTTTTGGTGTTTATTTACTGCAGCAGTTTTAACTGCAGTTAAACTGTGTTTGTTTGCAGTTTCAGGAAAAGAGCAATGCATTGTCAGTTTGGAAGAAACAGTCTATTTTTTCCCTAAGACTTTTACATTCCTAGATGGCTTACATCCTGTACTGGGAGTTGCATTCAAAGGCAGCTTGAATTCAGGTCAAGCTTTCCCTGCCTGTAGTAGATGGATGTTACCAATAAAAATGTTTTACACACCCTGTGCAGAGATTTATTTAAGCTGCTTCTACAGGTGTCGAAGTGTAGTGAATTTAGCTTTCCTTGGAGGTCACTGAGAATGGTAAACTATTTACTGCCTTTATATGAAACACTATTTTGACAGATTTCTTCAGAAGCACAAAAGGGAGATGTTCTGTTCTTCAAAAATAACTGGAGCCACTGGCAACAAGCAGCAGCGCTGCATCGAACAAGGAAACCATTTCCAGGTGACCAAAACATGCTGCTGAACTGAGTTTTGCAGCTGCGTTTTTCCAATGTACCATGGGATGCATCAAATCCAAGGCTGCCTGTCACGGTTCAAACGTCATCCAGGATGAAAAGATCGGGGCAGGCAACGAAGGATGCACTGGGGAGAAATCCTCTCTGCTGGCAGTGAAGGTGGACGAGAAGGGTCCCTCGAGTGCCATCGTGCTGGACTACGCGCACCGTCTGTCCCGGGAGATTCTGGAGCAGGCGGTGAAGCAGTGGGCAGTGACAGAGAGCAAGTACAGTGACATCCCCTTCATCGAGAGCGACGTGCCCTGAGCCCCTGGCGAGGACCAGCCCTGCCCTGGCTGCTCAGCACTTCGTATGTGGTACAAAAAGTACAGTCAGCTGGGATTTGAGTGCATTTGCCACTGTATGGATGTGTTTGCAAGGAGAGGCTGGGAAAAAATTCACCTGTTAACCTGTACTGCTGACAAACTGACTGGATCGCAGTAGAATCTGTTCATCGAGTGTCATTTGTTATCAGCTGTCTGTTGAGTGTATTCTGTTGTTGTGTGTGTTGGATGCGACCAGAAATTACTGTTAAAAAGAAGATGAGAAGAATGTGGCTGCCCTGCCCCTGTACAAGCAGTGCTAGAGAGGCCCCAGTGGCACTGAATGGCAAAGTGTGGATTACTTCTATGTACTGCATAAAAGATCAGTGGCCTCTCAGTAGATGAGAAGAGCAGAGCTCTATGTGCTTGGTCAATTTGTCTGCGTTTTGCTAAAGTGAAACCAAGGTCTGCATGTAGCAAAGGTAACTGCTGTCATAAATTTTACTTTGATTCTTTGGCTTGACTAAATCTGTAATGCCACAAAATAACGAAGGTGAAGCATTTTGTAAAACCAAGTGGGGTTTATTCAGGGAACCGTGCGGATGACACCACCATTCACCTTCCATTATGAGGTGAACCAGTGAGAAATGTGACAGCACCGGTAAAAATCTTAACAGATGCTTCTGTAAATGTATGAAAGTTAGTCAGTCAAATCCTGCAGCAAGGTAGGCTAATGACATCTGACCACTGTGTTCAGACCAAAGCTGTTTGGTTTTTTTGGTTTGTTTTTTTTTGATTTTGGTGCCAGTTTGGGGGAGTTTTGTTGTTTTACTGTAACTCAGAGAGGTGTGCAAAAACTACTGATGCTAACTAAGGAAATGAACTTTCAAAGGTGTGACAGTGTTTTAGGACAGTTTGTTCCATGGGAACTGTGGCTGCATTACACTGAAATTCCTCACTAAAGTAGCACCCTTGGGACAGGATGCCTTCCTTCAGCTTCTGTAGGCTGTTGCTGACTCCTTGGTAAATCTGTGTGCAGTGATGCCACCAAGAGCTACAGGGGCCCAGACTTGAGCAGTGCACTGAATGCACTCAGTTAGTGACTAAGCCTTAGGCCCAAAGTTCAAGGGCTACATCCTTCACCCCTTTTGTCTGGCTTGCATCCACACTCTTCCCTGCTTCCCCAGGACTTGCAGCCTGACTCACTGTACTCGTAACTAGCGTTTGAGAGATCAGGAATGGGATGAATTACATTTATCTTAAAGATTCATCGTTGCTGACACGTTTTCCAAAGGGAAGGCCTTGTAACAGCTTGGCATTTTACCACCTGTTTGTTCCTTTTTTCTGTGATGGCCAGTTTAAAAGATATAGTTCTTTCTCCTAGATCAAAGTGCTTTCCATTTTATGTTTTCGTTTTATGAAGAAATGCTTTCCATACTGGCAAAAGCTGCACTATTTTTAAAAGGCACACATAGTTCTAGGAAATGACAGAAAGCATGATTTTTCAGGCAATGGGAAGCAAGCAGAGAGAGGACCATGTCAACTGTTATTTTTAGCTTATTCTCAGACATGAGACAGTCTGTGAATTGAGCTGTTTTGCAAATGCTGAGACATAAACTTGGTTATTTGAAATTCACCTATGCTGGGAAGTGGTTTTGTCAAGACTAAAGGGTGAAAAGTGCTTCTTTGTGACACAGCAGAAGGCTGCCATTGATTGCTTCCCAGTGACCAGACTGGATCCTGCTATGAAGACTGTTCTCAGGCTTTTGCTGAAAAAGGGAACAAAATCAGCTTATGCTGTAATGTCCTCTTTGAAGTAACACAGTCGCCTTCAAAGCCACATGCAAAGTGGGACTAAGCTATTATGGCTCACTTAAATTCTACTGCAAACAGTGATGTTCCTTGAAGTTCTACAGCATAAAAAAAATATTAGATCATACCCTAAGAAAACCTCTGCTTATTAGGGTGAGTAGAAAGCAAAGCCAAAGCACTGATCAGGTTAGTACATATCAGTATTGTTTAACCACAGCATTAAAAAAGATTCCTGTTCTTATTACAGCTAAAATAAAGTTTTATTACCAAAAAAAGGCCAACCTTTCTAACATGAGTCTTGACTCAAGAATATTAACACAACTGACCACGGTAATTAAAGAAGCCCAAGCTCCACAGCCATTCTTGGCCAGGAGGTGAGGAGCAGGTAGAAAACTGCTCTCACTTTGAGAGTGCAATTAGGTGTATCTGCCTTGACCTTTGCACAGACACCTCGGTGGCTGCCACAGGGAGTGAAGTGTTGCCAGTGCTGTTGCCACATCTCAAATCATTCCTTTGGATGTGGCCTTAGCACCTGACACTCTTCAGGAATATCAGCAGCACTTGTAAGAGCAGCTTCTCTGCTGGCAGGCTGCCACTGCATGGTCCAACAGCAGGCAGCATTATAAACCAGCCTGAGGTTACAGCACAGCACCCATTCTGATAAACACTCAGCATTTCCCCAGAGGAGAAGGTCACCCAGGTGTAATTAAACAGAGACTGCCTCCATTTGGAGGACCTGCTGTGTGGGGTGGCTGTGCTGCTTGGTGGGTCCAACCTGTCACCTCCCTGCAGCCACAAACCTCTTCCCTTATTAAAGCCTGAAGATTGTAACAGCTTCAGTATGGCCTGAAGTGCAATTCCAGCTGGTTTAGGATGCTTTCCATGACACTGGCACTTCAGAGAAAGCATGCAGGAAATGGAAAGCAAGCAAGCTTGCACACAACAGGGAGGCAGCTTCTCACCAGGAAAATCATCTCTTTTACAAGACGCTGTCCTTATAAATAATGCACTTACTCTTAATAAAAAATAAATAAAACCTGTTCAGTATTACAGTCTGGTGAGACATTGAAGGAGATCTATTTCCAGAGCTCTGCTGTACATTTCATAGGCACAATACTAATACAAAATAAAGACTTCTTTACCTAAATAAAATTACATCTGTTTACTTATCCTTAGATTATGCTCAGCTGTCCTACAGTTTTATAAAGTTTATAAACCCACTTACAGTGGGTTTCAGCTAAGTTGCCATTGATTCCTGGGCTTGACTGTGTGAAATAAAGGCACTTGAGTTTGGGACTGGCAAACTCTGCACAACCATTTACTTCTGTTTAGGAGTTACAAATACTTTTGCTTTATATTTTCTCCAGGAAACGTAAGATTAGCCTGAGTGGGTATGATGTGACTGACTTGATATCCTAACAATGATCCAGAACATGTTAACTGCAGCACAACTTTTGACATTTCCAGAGTAAGACACATCAGTATTCCCAAATAAAACACACTACAATATATTTTTACAATATTTTTTGTGGAAAATATTTTCTTGTGGACCAAATAAAATTCAACTTACCATCTGCTTGTATGCCTTTTATTTGATAAGAATGCACAGTTTGGGCAAGATCTTGTTGCTGTGAGCTTGGGGTATTTCCTGTTCACATAAATTCTGGAAGCAACTGAACATGCAAGTCAGAGTTTATTAATTCAGAAGTATATTCTTGCTGAAACCTTGTAAGTCCTTTACAATCAGAGAAGGCAAGATCCCAACTCCCTGGGGATTTCTGTGTTTTTCATTAAATGCAGTCACTGAACGCTGCTCCTTTTGTACAAAAATAATGAAATTAACCAATCTTTAGAAAATAAATTAAAAATAGCCATTGTTTAAGAGTGTAAAACATAAAAAAATATTTAAAAAATAAGGGCGAAGGTTTACACTTCTTGCAGAACCAGCCTCAGGCAGAAATTCAAGTCTTATTTTCAGAATTACCCTAAAGGTAATTAGCCTACAGGTAATCTCAACCATATTTAGAAATAAACTCAAGGACAGTCTCCTAACAAATACATCCGTGGTAACATTAACTCACAGCTTANTGTGTTATTTGAACAGAAGTTTTCTTCCTTCAGTCTCAGTGGTTCATCTTCAGAGATGCCAAAATTTGTACCTGTGACCTACCTCTAACTGTAGAAACAAGTAGGAAGAAATACTGAAACATGATTTGATGAACCATAAAAAAAACATGCAGGTGTAATGTTGAAAAAAGATCAGTAACTGTGTTTCAAGCACAAGAGAAAAAGTAATTTCTCCCCCGCCTCCCAAGAAATAAGATTATACTTTTACCAAGGGGCTCTGTCTATGTCATGTAACTTCATGTGTCATGAGAACCCAGCAACTTTCAATGCACAGGAAATGTGCTGCTTGGTGTTCAGAGCAAGGCCTGAGGCACTTGTTTCTTCAGCGCTGTAAGACCAAGAAAAACTAGCCATTTTTTGCAATCACAAAAAACTAATTATGCAGTTCTATCAGACTTAATGGCATTTTAAAAAATGGGCTATACAATCAAACAGAAGTGTGCTCTATGCTCTGACATTTGAAACCATGTTTACAGCACACAGCAAGGCTGAATAATGACCAAATGTTAAATCAATAGAACAATTTCTTCTCAGACTAATGTCAGTCTGAGCTTTTTACTTAAAAGGCTGTTTAATACCATGTGTTCTGTGTTGCCTTTTCCTCTGTAGCTCTGACTGTTTTAAAGCTTCAAGTGTATCTTATTTTATATTTGGAGAAGAATCTGAGGCACATTTCTGATTTAACAAATCAGTGACAGAGCCAGAACACCAAAGGTCTCATGACTTCTTGCTTATTAGGTCACCCCTTAATTGTGCTCTATTCCCCAAGGGCTCCTACTAAACTAAGAGTTGATGCAAAAAAAAAAAGTAAATCATTGTGTAAAGCAGTAAAAATAACATTGCCTTGAAGTGATTTTTCCCATTATTAACCAGAGATACAATGAGTTTCTCATTACAGAGAATGTTTCTGAATACAAAAAAACAGCCTTGTGAATGTCAGGCTAACTAAAAGAGTCTTGTCAAAATTTACCACACTAGTATTAGTTTTCCTATCACAGAATGAAGCAGATAGATGTCAACAGGCTTGATCTTTATAGCTTGAGATCGTCGTTTCCCAGTGGTTTAAAACAGTTGTCCACAAATTCTTCACTGACTTCTTCTAGAGCAGGTGGCTTCCATTGGGGAGACTGGTCCTTGTCAATCAGCACTGTCAGGTGGAATACAAA
>VYZS01100434.1:127264-138385 GCA_013400695.1 Neodrepanis coruscans | reverse complement strand
CAAGCACATCGACTATGCCAACAGAAAGTAATAAAATTCCTGCATCTTAGACCCAGTACACCATGGGATATAATTGGCAAAAGGCAAAATATTATGCACAGGAAACATTTATGAGACAGATGTTCTTTTTTTTATTTTAAAGAATGCAATGGATAAGAAGTGCTCATGGGGTTCAATCGTTTAAATCCACTCTGAAGTGAAAGGGATTTGTGAATAGAGCATCTATGATCTATGCTTTCTATCATGCAGCTCTGCATTTTATCAATATCCTACAATCTTATCAATATCCTTGATAACCTACAAAAAGTGTATCCAGTGTGACAATTTAAGAGTATTATTCAAGATACAAGTTTAACATTCAGCATAATGCTGAACTCATATATATGTATGTGTGTGCACATACATACACACATACAGTGAACTAGATAAGACTGAATCAACGTCCTTCTATACCAGAATTAACAATTAATGAACATATATTTAAATGGAACTTAAACAGACAGCAGTGTGGACAGAATGTGCCTTGAACAAAGCCTATACAATAATTCCCACTTTCAGAAGCATCTAGCATTATACTTTGTTCTACAGAGACAATTATTTAACTTTAAATTACTTATTTAGGGAAAGTAATCTATTTCCCTCAAAGTTTATAATTTACAAAGTCAAATCTGGAGTTTGAAGTAGGAATAAACATAAGACGAAGCTTCTGAATAAATAATTTAACTTACTGTCCTTTACAGGCAAAGCATCATTTATCATATGAAAACATAGTGAGAAAAATAGTTAAAAAACCCATAGGAATCTAAAGTAAAACAAAATCTCTGAACTATCTTGTATATTAATCACATGAAATGTTCTTCACAAAGGCAGGATATCCATCTTCTTTTCTTCTCAGGCAGAACTTATAGCCAGAGTTAAACTGAAAGACAGCAAAGAAAATATGATCATGTCTTGGTCTGAATCCACTTACTGAACTAAGTAGTCGGATTTTAAAGTCACTTATATTTCAGATGTAGGATCTGATTAATGGGCAAGCGTTCCATTTTCTAAGTCAGCAGCCACAATCAAGCAGCACTTGCTAGGCTAGACAAAAAAAAAAAAAGGAATATGCAATCTGTAAATTCTGTGAGAGTTTACAGATTTGATGTTATCATCTGAAAGCATTCCCTACTGTTAAAATTATTCATGCCTATGTATAGAAAATACAGGCACATACAACTAGAGTATTTCCAACTCTAAGTGGCATGCAAAAAATTTCTCAGACATCTTAGCTGGCTTCTTAAAGTGATGTGACAAGTTTTGGAAAAAAGTTTTTGTAGGCACACAACTGGATTAAAATTTTTCACTAAACATTATTTGTCTCAGAAACTTTTCCTGAAATACACAAAATCTTCTATAAATCTATCCTCTGTACCTAAATATCACTAAAAATTCCATATTGAGTTTAAAGCTAAGCAGTCTGTAATACAGGTTAACTTCTCACTTCGGCACCAGACAAGGGAAAACTTCAGGTACAGGAACACACAAAAAAGGGAAGTGTTACACCTCTTTCAGTGCAAGTACAGGGACACCAAAATCTATGATAGGTAGATTCCTTTCTGTTCCTGAAGGAAGCATTCTTTCTCCTGATTTAAAAATTAGGCACACTAGAATCTCATTCAGCAGTCAAGAAATAAAAAAGTAGCAGCGAAAATAGAGCAGAAATGCAGCAACTACCAGAAACCAAAATATTTTAAGCCACGTATTTGCTTTGTCAGGCTTTAGAGCTCTCATTAAAATAGGGCTGTAATTTTAGCACATTTTTTTCCCCTTTACTGGCAGCAGTAGACTCATCCCTTGCACAGATGAAAAACTCCATACCCAGATCAATTGAAACACAAGCTGTTCATACATTTAGAATTAACTGATCCACATACTTTACACTGGATTCTAAGACTCATCAATAATACTGGTGTCAAAGAAAGTCTTAATAATCTGATATATACAAACTGTTCAGAATGAGCAGTATGTTCTCATACAGTTTCATGGAACTTCAATATATAAATTTATATATAACTTCAACATAAAAATTTATGCCTCAATCCATTTAGTTAGTGACAGACTTCCATATATCTGATTCAGGCTGCTCCCAGTGGTCTCCTATTAGTTCTTTCAGGTTTAAACCTTTGAAAAGATGATGACTGCCAAAAGAGGAGAGATCAACAAAAAAAGTCCTAAGTCTTGCAGCATATATCTTAATAAAAGGCAGTATCCTCAATACGCTTAATAAATTTTTATTTTCAGGTTTTCTTGGACAGGAATGCAACCAACATTCCACATGTTTATTTTCCAAAATTTGAGTTTATAAACAAAACCCACTACTGTGTTTCTGAAAACCTTGTACTGGAAAGCAAGGGGCAAAATCCTCAGCTATGAACAACTATCACTCAGCATAAAGTGATGTTAACATAGTGCTCATCTCTTAAACTCCAACTTCTGCTGCCTGGAACTTCTGTCAAAGCAAGAACACAGTGACATCCTGCCTTATGACATATCAGCACTCCAATGGAGTGAAAATTTACTACTCTTGACCAACTGAAAAATCGTATCACAGGGAAATCCTTTCCTTACAGAGAAGGAAGGGATGGGATAATGAAGCTAGTAAATACATTTTTTTCATAAGATTAGAAGCCTCATTTTCTTTTAAATACTATGAATCAGTTCTTGTTAAGAAATTCTCCTTTAGACTACCATACAGAAACAATAGAAGGAGGCACCAAAGCCAGTTGCTAATTAATACTTACATTAAATAACTGCCAAACAGTAGACAGAACATCTGACGCTCCAATAATCATTTAAAGAGGTGAATGGAACTCTTGTATTAGGAAGAAATTTTTAAGAGTAAAGACCAACTTAGAGTAAGGAAAGCAGTGAGGAACAGCCTCTTGGCATAATTGCATCTGCAACCAACATCTGAAAAAGACAAAGGGGTTTTTTTGAAAGGGGTACTATAGAAAGAATCGCTTTTTGAAAAATATTACAGGCTACTACAGAGAAATAAAAATACTTATTTCTCACAGAACACTGAAAATGTATTCTATTAGCAATAGTGTAAAATTTTTTTAAATAAACAATTGCAGAAATTAAGTTTTGCTTAAATAAAGGCAATAAAGAGTAATTTATCTAAGATTTACCTTACCTGTCTGTCATTGTATGTTGAATGACAAGTTTGCAGAAGAACCACAGTCTGTCCTTTAGAGCTAGTTCATTTATACAAAACACCCAAAAGTAACAGGGTTCATGCCAGCCACAAAGCCAAAGAAAATAAAGAGGCCCAAAGGACAACTTAAAAATCAAAATTCTCCAGTTTTTCTATTGATACTGGGTATCCTTTTATTATGTTTTTTTGGTTTAGTTTGCCTTTTCAATTTTCTTTCCATAGGATGGAGCCATCTGTAAAGGTGAAGTTTTTTAGAACAGTAGGTGAGAAGCAGAAGAGATCTACTGGAAATGTATCTGGTGAAATTACCACTAAATGGCACTTCAGGAGGTGCTGGAGGCAAGGAAAAAGTAGAACAACCTATCTATGATTTAGCTGAGGAAGGTGACAAAGCAGATGCCAATGGTATTGAACGCACCATTTTCTATGCACCTATGGGATAACATGCAAATCAAGCTCTAATTACAGCTACCACAGTGCTTAGTACAAAGTACAGCACCAATGGATCCGGAGTTAAGCAGTGTAATTAAAACACAAGTAGCCTCAAACCCAAAAACAGATTATCTTTCTTTAAGTATTGCAACTATAGTGCAACTGTGTTAGAGAAGAGCTAATTTTATGCTTACAAATCTACTTTCTGTCCTTGCTGTAGTTCATGTGGAGGCACAGGATAAAGTATTTCATATTTTCTCTCTTTTCCCAGGCCATGAATTGCAAATGCATTGAACTTCTTGGTGGAAAATAATTCCAAGGAATATGAGTTTTACCCTCCCATTTGGTTTTCATTCTGGTCACCTCTAAAGGAAGTTCTTCCTGTTAAATGAGGGGAGAAAAAGAGATAATGTCATATTCTAATCAGAAAAGAGGTACCAAAAATTAGTTTTTCTGTACATTATGACTGTACTTGACCACTTACTTTCCATACTTTTGCTAAAAAGCAGCAGCAGCAGTAAGTGCTGTCCATGGCTCTCAAAAAACCAGAGAACAATTTTCTTAAAAGGACATCAAGTTATTAGTTTATTATACTGACAAAAATATGTACATTCTTCATATGGAAATAATTTATGTCTCCAGTCTTCCTCTTACAAACATCTTACAAGCATTAGAATTGTAAGTGTAATTAACATGTTTGACTTTTTCAGAGTGCTATACTAAGAGATGAAGTTCAACTTCTAAATATTGCTCAGTTCTGTCACACAGGAAAAATGCCTCTACAACTAAAAAAAACCCCAAACCAAGCTGTCAGTATTTTATATTAACTATTTTGTAATATCCCAAGATCTTCATATCCCATTACAACAATTCTGTTTCCATGATTTTTGGCTTGTGCCATGCCAGAGCTTAACTTGCTTGTGTACATGCTACTGACAGTTTCCTAACTATTCAAAATGCTGTGCCATAATTCTAACTCCATAAGCTTTTATTTTTAATGCCTATGATCATAAACATCTTTTTAAAAATACTGTACTAATTTAATTATCTTTATAAATTCCAGCTTTGAAACACCTACCTTGATGCACCAGAAAAATATGGCAAGTCGGCTAACTAAGATTAGCTCTCCCTGAAATAAGAAACTCATCAGCACACAGTTACTTCATCCTGTACACTTGCTGTGAACAAAGCTAGTGTCTCGGTCTGAGATGGCAAAAAAGGGTTAATCAACCACAAATTCTGGATGAGAACTCGTTAGAAGGAAAATGCAGCAGAATTTATTAGGTTTTAAACAGAGAAAAAATCTAAGAAACATTGTATGAATGTATGGGAAAAAGGTGCCAGCCCCGCCTCTTACCACCTCCTACAAAACAATCCAGGAAAACCCAAAATGAAAATAGCCCAGATGTCCTCCCGGTCACCTCCTAAGCCCCCAAAAAACCCCCATGCCTCCCAGCCACACAACCTGGGAAAACCAAACTGAATTTGCCCAGACCCCCCACCTCGACCACCCTAAAAGACAAAAGGGACCCCCTCCCCCAAACCCAAAACAATTATTGGAAAGAAAACCATGACTCCATGAAAATAAACGGTTTCTGACACGGAAATGAGGTACAGAGGTGTAATGGTTTGGCTTAAAACCACAGGGGATGACAAAGGAAAAAATAACTCTTTCTCGTATGCCCACATTTGGCTGGGAGGAGTAGCCAGGTTACCAAGGTTACCCCCTGCCTGGGTTTTTTCCCACAGCCCCAGAGACCCACAAGGAATGCTGGGAAGGGGCTGGGACTATATCTGCGTGGGAGAGCACTGGCTCTCTCTCTTTTCCCCGGGAACTCTAAGCTGAAGGCATCTCTACTCAACACGGCTTTTGAGGACATTCCCCTACCCGCCGGACTTTTGCTGCCTGCTGTCTTCTCCTCCACGGAGTTCCTTGAGGCCCTACGGCTTTTCACCTTCCCCAGCCAGAGAGAATCTCTTTTTGGGAGGACTTCTTCACAGACACACTGTCTCTGGAAGGATTGCCGCCTTCGTTTCCACAGATACATTTTATTTTATTTTTCTTTTTGGGGTTTGCGGGTGCCAGCCTCTGGGTTGTTAGGTTTTTTGTTTGGTTTTTTTTTCCCCATGGTGAGGGCGAGGGGTGGGCTGCTTTGCCCAGAGGGTACGGTGGAACCTCTAGTCTTTTCCCCTCCTCCCTTCTCGAGTGACACATGGCCGGTGCAGGGGGTGGGGACCGTCTTTGTTCCGGGTAGAGTGTAACATATATTCCCTTCCCCCGTCCCTACTCAGGTTACAGTGTGAGTGGGGGGTGTGTGTCTGTCTGTCTGTCTGTCAGAGGGAGTCCAGGCTGGTCATAATTGGGCAACTACCCCCATTTATTCCCCCATATATCTACCCTTTAATAAATTGCTGCCTTCCCTATCCGTCTCTTGTCCATTGACAAACCAAATATTGTCCAAAACCAGGACAAGAGGTCCTGCCGCTTTTTTTCCAGAGACGCCAGAATGGAGAAAAACGCAATGGGAGTCTGTCCTCGATCCATGTAAGAAAAGAAGAGATTTCCACAGAAAGGACCCAGGATCATCTCCCCCTGAATGCGAGGCAGCCCTCCCCCAAATCCAGTGGCAGTCAAACAGCCAAAGCGGAAACCGCCAGTCACTTTTAAAAACCCCATGTGGTCCCGCTTTGCGCCATCCTGTCTCTCCAATCCCAAAATGGTTCCAAGCTCCAGTCTAATCCTTTCCGCTGGTTACATCACCAACATGTCAGCCTCCACACCGTGCACGTGGCTCGGGGGATCCCCACGGCACGGTGCGTTCCCCCCTTCCTCTGGCATTGAATCTAGCACACAGCGAGAGTGTGTGCAGAGCAGAGCAGGGGAAGCACCTTCAGCAACCCAGCAAAAGTGGCTTGAGCTCCACGGGAAGGCATGGTTCTGAGGAGTAAAAGGAGAGAAGAAACAGAAAACAAATGGAAAAAAAAAAAGGATTCAACATCTCCCCCTCCCCCCCATTATAAGGTACCCAAACCATAACAGCTAGCCAAGACAGAGTGATCCACTCAATCATATTCCCAACAGACATTCCAAGTAGAGCACTTAAGTCTCCCTATCTTGTGTTTGCTGGTAGCCTAAGGATTCAGTGCACAGACCCATAAAAGAAAACCAAAAAAAGAATTGGATCATATACTCACAGCACAGCACACACCCCAAAACAATAATTGCTAAATCTCAGAAATAGTAAAAAAGCATTTAACTCTTAAATGGTTTTTCTCTGTAGATGGATGATACTTTGGACAGGGGATTACTGTCCAGGTGTGCCTGAAAGCGATGTATTACAGAATCATAGAGTACCCTGAGTTGGAAAGGACTCACAAAGACCAACTCGAATCCAACTCCCAGCCCTGTGCAGGACCATCCTCAAGAGTCACACCATGTGCCCAAGTGTAACATCCAAATGCTTCTTGAACTCTGGCACGTTTGGTACCTGGGTGCTTTGCCTCCTTCCCTGGGCAGCCTGTTCCAGCACCTAACCAACCTCTGAGAGAAGAAACTTTTTCTAATAGCTAACTTAAACCTCCTCTGACACAACTTCAGGCCATTCCCTTGGGTATTAAAGTTGAATCACATTTCAGGGACACAGCAGAACTATAATGGTGTTTCTCACATAAAATGACAATGGTGTTCCTCACAGAAAGGACATTATTAGAAAACTTTACTTATGATTAGACATGAATGATATCTTTATTTTACATGTCTATGTATTGTAATAATATCAAAAAGATGCTAATACTGTATTAGTACAGCTTTAAGCAGAATAGCTCAATAATCAGGAAGTAGAGAACTGCTGGAAACATTCAACTCTTGCATTATTCAAAGCAATGAGTAAAAGTGACAGTATGAACAGGAAAGGAGAAAGAAAACAGCATTACTATGAGAATTTTCCCCATTCCATTTGGGTACATTTTGAGTTGTATTTTATAAGCTGCAGTTTCTGTGTTTCACACCTTTCTAGTCCTCAAAGAACTTTGGAAAAGCAATTAAAATACTCTACTTCTTAAAGCAAAAGTAGAATGTATCTTTAGGATTTCACTTCTACTTAGCTTCTACAAAGGCATTTATATATATGCCCCAAAATTATGTTGATATTCAAATATGTCAAGCCTCTGATAGTTCACAAGTCATATCAGTAACCCAAAAACTAAGTTTGAGTGCATATACTATTGATTGACTGTTTCTGACCCTATTTCAACATTATTGAAATCAACCCAGCTCACTGAACTCCATCTCTTCATGGCCACTGAGGAATCCAATGTATTTGCTTCTTTTCCCAGTCATCTGTATTGTTATACTACTACAGACCAACAACTTACAGTCAGCTAGTGATGCAAATCAATTCACCCACAAAAAGAGCATAACTTCTCTGGAATGATGGAAGAATTAGAAGGTACAACACGGCTGCTGCTCTCCAGATGGAACACGGTCAACATGTCCCACAAAGGTTCCCTAAACAATGATAAGCACCTGCTACAGAGAATAGAAAGAAGGGAGTAGCGTGAAGGCATTGTGGCCTCCTTCCATAAACATCCTGCAGGGAAGGGAACATGGTAATGCTTTGAAGTTCAAAGGCCATACCATACCTGTTCACCAAGGAAGACAGATGAGTCTTCCCTATTAAGTACTTATGACCTAAGTCACTCAAGCTCCACCTAAACCTAAAGAAATAGTATAAAAGTAAGTTGGAGGTATGGGGAAAGTGGAGGAAAACTCCAACAAAATTCTTAGTGCCAGCTGATGCACTGAATCTGTCTTCCCCACCCACAGGGATGCCTAGTGGGTAAGAACTGTATTCTATACATGTTAAATGCCACTTTTAGGACTAGAGATTTTGCTTGCTGTATATTAGTACACTGTTTTGTATTAGAGCTTGTGTTTGTGCTTACTTTGCATTTATACATTTTTGCAGGCAAACACTAGCACCAATGACCTTCAAACCTTATTAACCTGTCACAATTTGTATTAATAAAGAGTGTTATTCTGTATACTTTTAAAGTGAGTCCTTTACAGGTGCTAGCAGCTGCCAGCGGCAGACAACACACTGGGAAGGCCTGCTGAGGGGTCTCCGCTGAGGGGCCCTGTCGGAGTTGCCCAGCCCCCTCACCACCCTACAAAAGGGCAGTCAGACAGACAAATAAATCACTAAAGGTCAAAAAAATCTCCCTTAAGGATTGGGTAAGGAACCCCCCGCGGTGTTCTGTGCAACAGAACACTTACATTTACCCTCATAGTCTCACAGTCTACAAAAAGGTTCCTCTGACTCTCCAAGTGGTGCTGGAGGGTCATTAAAGAACTTCCATTAGCATTCCTGCATTGTCCAGCCTCAGCTCAATCATAGCCAGCTCATGGCTCACAGGTAAACCATCCCATGTAGTGTTTAATTATAAATTCCATCTTCAAGTACTAAATAAATGAGAAAGTAAAGTTCTGTCAAAGATCTCAGATTCCATCTCAGCATCAACTGCACTGTCTGCTTGCCCAAAAAAGCCAATATTCATATCATGCTTTTAGACATCAAAACTGAAATGGATTAAGTTTCAAGAACAACTAAATAAACACTTAGATTAATGTTACTTCTCATAGCTTTTTACACCTTGCAGGGTTACAAATTACTCCAAAATCTTATCTAGCTTACAGCTTTTCAACTGCGCATCTAAATAAATAACTTCCAAAATCACCAGAAATATTTATCAAGAGAACAGATAAACAAAACAAACTCTATCTCATGACCTTAGAGGATTTGGTAACATCAGAAAAATAGATTGAGAAAAATCTTTAATGAATGTTCAAGATACAAAATATGAAGCAATTTGATAAAGCTTTCCTTTGCAGTCATTACAAACCAGCCAAACTAAAGGATTTCAATGAAAACTGTAAGCACATATTGTTAAATGCAGTGAATGTTTGCTGAGCAGCAAGAACAGAGGATACTTAATCCAACAGCTGATGTTACTCATGGATAACTGTACAAGCCTTAAGAATAGTCTTAATCCATTTAATAAACAGAAGAACCAGTGGAACTCACTTTATGACAAGTTTATGGTCTCTTATGTCTACCCTCTTCAGTATTATGAATTCCTTCCCATCTCCACAAAAGTGGATCCTTGGTTTGTTCCCTTACACATCTCCCAGCCATAGAAGAAAACTGGCAGTGCATAGCCTAACTGAGAATTACACACAGTCAAGTCCTGTTACCAGAGAGGTTCTGGCTCTGTAGCTAAGTTGTAACCACATTCCATGGAGTTGGAAGCACTACATCGGGTTACTTCATCTCCAGTCAGATACCCATTTTCTTGGGAATCACAGACCTCCGCGACAGGAGCGTCACACCTCACCAGCAAGGAGAATGGTACTGTCATTGCCTCATGTTTCACCTTACCAAGTGGATTTGCCTCTTCCATCCCAAACCCTACTGATGATGGCAAAAATGAGAGAAACAAGCAGGAAACAATTACCCTGCTGTGTTCATTATTTGCTTTCAGGGAGAAAATTCAAAACCGACTCTTATACAGCAGATTTTACTGTATTTAAGACTTCATTACTTAGAATCACAGAATCAGTTAGGTTGGAAAAGACCTCTGAGAGTCCAACCTGTGACCAAACCACCACGTCAACTTGACCACGGCACTAAGTGCCACATCCATTTGCTTACACACCTCCAGGGACGCAGACTCCACCACCTCCCTGGGCAGCCTGACAGAACATCTAATCACAGAAATTCTTTCTGTGAAGAATTTCTCTCTAATGTCCAGACTGTGTCCTCTCGCTCGCTGTCTGGGAGAAGAGGCCNTAACTTCTCTGGAATGATGGAAGAATTAGAAGGTACAACACGGCTGCTGCTCTCCAGATGGAACACGGTCAACATGTCCCACAAAGGTTCCCTAAACAATGATAAGCACCTGCTACAGAGAATAGAAAGAAGGGAGTAGCGTGAAGGCATTGTGGCCTCCTTCCATAAACATCCTGCAGGGAAGGGAACATGGTAATGCTTTGAAGTTCAAAGGCCATACCATACCTGTTCACCAAGGAAGACAGATGAGTCTTCCCTATTAAGTACTTATGACCTAAGTCACTCAAGCTCCACCTAAACCTAAAGAAATAGTATAAAAGTAAGTTGGAGGTATGGGGAAAGTGGAGGAAAACTCCAACAAAATTCTTAGTGCCAGCTGATGCACTGAATCTGTCTTCCCCACCCACAGGGATGCCTAGTGGGTAAGAACTGTATTCTATACATGTTAAATGCCACTTTTAGGACTAGAGATTTTGCTTGCTGTATATTAGTACACTGTTTTGTATTAGAGCTTGTGTTTGTGCTTACTTTGCATTTATACATTTTTGCAGGCAAACACTAGCACCAATGACCTTCAAACCTTATTAACCTGTCACAATTTGTATTAATAAAGAGTGTTATTCTGTATACTTTTAAAGTGAG
>VYZS01100434.1:102201-117776 GCA_013400695.1 Neodrepanis coruscans | reverse complement strand
GAAATGGCAGTTCCCGCGGCCCCGGGCCCGGGCCGGTTCTGTGGTGCCATGCGGCCGTGGGGCGGCCCCGGCACCGGAGCGGCCCCGCGGTGGCCTCGTTCCTGGCGCGGTCCCCGCGCGCCTGCGCCTGGCGGGAAATGGGGGGGGGGGGCGGTTTTTATTTCCTAACCCACAACAGTGGGATACAGAAAATAATATTTAAATCTGAAAATACAACTGAACTTGTTTCAGGTTATTACATCGATCTGTCTATTCTGTTGTGTGTTAAATTGAAGTTAATTTGATGACTGAATTTTGCTATTTGAATATTATCTATATGTGAAAGTTTAAGCTCTTAAAAAAAAAGCAGAGAACTTATGGTTTACTTATTAGTAGAATTTGAGCTTCATGTGTTTTTCTGCATCTGAATTTGGTATTTTGTCTGTGTAGTTAAAACATGCAGAGAAAAGTATAGTTAATGCCATTTCTTCAAAATAGAAGACCTCTCTTTGTAGATAATTGTAGATGAAGATAAATGTGCTATAATGGAATATTTTTACAAGCTATTTTTCTGTAATTTAGGAAAAAGAACAAGTACTTCAGCTCTGGAAGACGTTGTTACAGGAGCATGATCGACTTCAGCAGCAGTACCAGGAATGCCTGACTGAGATGCAGATTCATGTGGCTGAAAGGAAAATGCAGAATGTAATTTTTGTTTATATTTTGGTTAATTTTGGTATGTCTTCCTATACTGTAGAGATTCTGGATCTGTATCTAGTCAAACTGAAGTGGGCAGGTTCTGACAGTACCATTAATTATTTTTCATAGTAGTCATCTAAAGGTGACTGGTCAGATGTGGTCAATGATTCATCAGCTAAATGCACTGTTATGATTACAGCATAAAAGATGAGAGTTATCCGCTATATCCCTAGAAGAACTTGAGTTAATTTAAAATTAACTCAATTCCAAACACATGAGCAGAAGCTTTGAGAGTTGCGCTGAGTGTGAGTACATATGTACGTATATGTATACGTGCACAAGATATGCATGTACATATAAATAATCATGTTTTTGAATTGCATGGTTGGAAATCATCAGTGGAGTAAAACATCTTAAAATGTTGCCTAAGATTTCTGAAGTCTGAGGTGAAAGTCTTTTTTCTATTCTCTTGTGTTGGAATAGTGGGAAAAGTAGTCTCCATTCCTTGTTGTAAAGAAGCATTTGTAAACAGTATTTGTCTAATCTTAGCTTGTGTTTAGCAGCTGGTTTCACTTCTGCTGTGTCTGGGGAAGGCCTTAGAAAATCTTAGAAAAGCTATTCTACTCTGATGAGCTATATGAAGATGCTCAGTGTGTGGAGAACTAATAGAAACTTTAGGCCTGTATGTGTGTACCTTGCTACATATATTTCTAGGTCTGTAAGGAGAAACTACCCAGTTTTTTATATTTCCTTTCTATTTTAAAGTTCACTTGTCTTAAGGGCACAGTTACCTCAGAAAAATATTTTTACTGATTTTTGGATTTTTTTAATATTAAGTTCACCTTAGCAATATGATCTTCTCTGAGAAACAGGTTAAATACCAGTAAAGCTATTGTGCCCTCTCAAGTTTCATAATTAGTTCAAAGATTAGTTATGAGGATTCTTATCTTTGTGTACTTCCATCTTTGCTGGAGAATTTTTTAAAAATAATAGGTATATGCACAATCCAGTTTTCTGATGAAAAGTTTACAGCAAATAATGCAAAGACAATTCGGCCTGGCTTTCTCATGGGAAAGCTATGCAACAAAGTATGCAAAGTCAGTTTGACCTAACTTTCTTACGAAAAGGTATGCAAGAGAAGATAATTTGACCTTGGTGCAAGAAGAGAAAAATTAAACAAGAGAGGAAAACAGGTCCAAAACAACAGGTGGAACAGACCAACCACAGACAATTGTGTAATGAAGAGAATGTAACCAATTAGAATATATAAGAGTGTGCTCATAAGTTTGATTAAGCAATAATAATAGTGTAAGAAGTGTCTGCCAATAGTAATAGAATTAGAAGCGTGTGAACAAGTTAGAAATAGTATAAAATAAGTCTGAGTAAACAGCTTCACTAAATCATATTGATTGTGTCGTGATGACCCTGGAAGAAACCCTTCGCACTCTGCATTCTGCGTTTTTGGTTTTTTTTACTTTACATCTTTCTGATTCTGTTTTGTCTATCTCTTTAGTTCTTATGTTGTATTGGCAGTTACTGGTAACATACTCACATAGTAGATTATAGAGAGTCATTGGTAGCTGTTGAAGGGTTATAGGGTTGTGAGATTCCATTTTTCATTAGTAATTCAGTTTTTGGTGTATTTGAATGCCATTTTAACAAGAATGAGGTTAAGCAGCCTTTTATTCTTAAATGCTACTGGTCTCTCAAAGAAAATGGCTTTTCAATTAAATAAACTTATTTTAGGTTTAGATTTTAGTAAAGGGAATGGCAAATAGCTGTCAGAGGTAAATAGAAATAGGTAAGGCCAATTAGAATTAGAATTGACAGAAAATAAAGATAACAGAGGATATCATACGGATTGGATATAGTAGGCAAGCAAGTTGCAGAAATAGGTTTCTGACATATACTTGGCCTTGAGACTGTTAGATGAATGCAGCACAATTAGTAGAGATTTCAACTCAGGGACTTCAGTCCTTTCTATGCACATTCAGGGACTCAAGCTTGATTGATGCTTTTTTTTTTTTTTTTTTTGTATGGACATAAGACATCATATATGGCAAGGAACAATTGAAGATGTCCATACAGGCATTTTTTAATTAGTGTCTGCTACTGTGCTTGGCAGAAATGCTTGTAGTAGCATCATAGTCTATGTGGCTCTTTAAAGGCGCTGCTTATGTGTGCTTTCATATTTTGATAGTAAGTGCATATGAGTTTTGGAAGGAGGCAGTTCGCAACTGAGTGAAAATTAGATACATTGTTCAGTAGTAAATCTAATTTGCTGGATTAAAAGGTCAACAGCTAAAATCAATCTAATTAAAATATACAAAGGCATACTGAATTTCCTGCTACATGTATAGGTTTTTTGAAAATATTTTCAGTTGACTACGAAACTTTCTAATTATGTACTCTTTATAATGATGATAAGAAACTCTGAATTTTTTTTTTAGCATCAACTGTCTAGCTTTCAGAACTTGACTCAGCAACTGCACATAGCCAATGAGAAAACAGAGTTGGTGAGTAAAACATTCTGAACAGTGAGCTAGTGATTTTATACCCTGAGTATAAAACAAAAGCAAAAAAGTCCTTTATACATACCTGGTTGAAAAAGAAATTGTGTCACTCAAAATTGCAAACTTCCCAGACAAAAATCAGGTGGTCATGGCTTTATTCCTAAACTCCAAACACCAGGTCAAGGTGGTTCAGAGGCTAGCTTTTAATATTACGTGAGCTTTTCTAGGATTCAGTGGTAAGCGTGCACTCAGAATTATAGGATGTGGTTAGTATATTTCACTTACACATTCAAAACCATCTTCAGAAAGGAAACATTTATTTAAATGATGCCCTCTTCCATATGCTAGCTCTGCCACATGTTTATCCATTCCTATTTTGGTACTTTCAGTATCTTTGTCATTGACATTTTTGCACATTTTTCTGAGCTCTAATAATATTGCAGTGCTTTGTCCACGTCCTTAGACTGTGAGACTTCTGAGTTGCTAAGCTTTAGCCCAAGACTTCCAAAATTGGCAAACAGTTTTAGTATTGTAGAAAAATTGAGATGAAAGATGCGATGAAGTTATTGACTGAGCAACTTTGTCTTTAAAAGACATGATTCCTATGTGATTTTTTTTTCTTTGGGTGTTTGTTTTGAATACTGGCATTGCAAAAAGATTCCTAACTTACTCCAGCAGTGTATTCTCTTTTGACTTTATCACTGAAACCTTTTTTCCCCTCACTTCTTATTAAAATACAAGCCTGTTTCTTCAGTGTGAAATATGGTAGGTAAGAAAGATTATTGCAAGCTTTGTAGTGTTGCCTCTGTTGCTGAAAACTTGTATAGTGCCTTTTTCCTTTCCCTGTGTTTTTTGTTCTGTTGAAAGCAAGTCAAGTCTCTGAATGTTTTTAAGATACCTAATAGTTTTTCTTGCTCACCTCTGAATTGTCCTAGTTGTGCCATCATTCCTGAACTGTGGTGCTGGAAACAGTACACTACTCAAAAGAGGATGTAGTTAGTGATGGTTGCAAAATTAACTGTTGATAGATACCTTAGAGTTACTGGGAGGCTGCTATCTCAACTAAATACAATGATGTGCTCTAAAGCAGTTTTGCTGAGAGTTTCGAAGTTACCAACTATCTGATCTGTTGTTACAAGCAAATCAGTAGTAGGTGCCTTATAGAAACAGAATCAATGTGTGCTTAAAATCATAGGGTTGGAAAGAAATGACATTGAGAGAAAAGAGTTAAACTAATTGAAAGAGATGAAACATACAATATTTAACATACAAAATTTAAGATAAAGGAAATCCATTTTTTTGCATTATCCAAAAAACATTTGGCACCACCTGTTACCCAAGGTGTGTCATGAGATTAAGCAACATGCCCTTCTTCTAAACTTAAAAATAGAAAGTGATGAGACAGGATTTTTATTGTGGTTTCCTAGATGTGCTCAGTTGTTCAGTATATTTATGTATGTCCTGGAAATGAGATTCAGTGTTGAGGCAACAGTGTTCTCTGCTGATGTTAAAATATTTAGGATAGTGGAAACTGAAGTGAACTGCAGAAATTTATAGAAGGATCTCATAATGTTGATTTGATCCAACATTTCATTGGTATTAATAAAACCAAAATAATACATGTTGGCAAGAGGCTTCCACTTTGGATACTCCATGATGGTTTTGAAATTAACTGTTACCATTCAGAATATGTATTTTAGAAGTAGGAAATGTTTGAAAACAATTCTTAGCAACAGTCAAAAAAGCAAAAACAATGCTAGCAACTAACAAGAGAGGGGAGGAAAAGGAGAATATTGTGCATTTCAAATGCTGCCTCCCATTGTGGTCATCTTCAATATCTCACTGAAAGGTATATGTAAGCTCTGAAAAGGCTAGTAGGGTAACAAAAATATGAAATTATTCTCAAATGAGAAGACAGTTTAAGGAGAAGGACACCTGCAGGACTTGCATAGAAAAGAATGAAGGAGGAGCAATTGATCATTATTCCTTGTCCCTGAGACACAGGAATTCTTTGCAGCAGTGTATGATCTGCTGGGGTACTCAGTGTCACAAGGGATTCTAGACACCTAAACTACATGGAAATACAGATGACAGGTCTGAGTTACTATAATTTTTTTCTTGTGAGTTCTTACATTACCAAAATATGGGAAAAGAANAGCAGTGGCAACCTCAGGGAACTCCGTGGAGAAGAGACAGCAGCAGCAAAGTCCAGGAGGTGGGTGGGGGGAAATCCTCAAGGCCGTGCTGAGTAGAGGCACCCCGCCTTCAGCTCCAGGTCCCGAAGAAAAGAGTGAGCAAGGGCTCCTTCCCGTGTTTATAATCCCAGCCCCTTCCCAGCATTCCTTGTGGGTCTCTGGGGCTGATGGGAAAACCCAGGCAGAGGTAATCTTGGTAACCTGGCTACTCCTCCCAGCCTGATGTAGGCACAGGAAAAAAGAGTTATTTTTTCTTTGTCTTCCCCTGCGGTTTTTAAGCCAAACCATTACAGAAGGGGAGGAAAATCACTCTGCTTTTGCCTTTCTAAAATACTCCACATAAACCTTGGCACATAAAGACCGGCCACAGTGTTAAGTAGACCTTATTGATTATTTTTAGGTCATAATATTCTGTAGAAATGTCTTAGAAAAATTCTGAATACATAATATTTTCAATACTATAAGGAACATGTTACAAATATCTACTTATTTTGCAGACCAATCAACAGTTTCTGAAAACTTTGACAGGACAGAATGTGGAACTAAAGCAGCTACGACAACAACTGAGGTATAAACCAGGCAATTTAAAAAAATATTTAGTATCTTTTTTATAGCTTTACCTAACCTACTGCTCTCTCATGGGACTTGTTTCTACTGCAAACTAATTTCATACTGATAGTTACAATGGTCCAGTTAATGTCTCTGAAATTTGTTAGACTGATGTGCATATTTTGTGTAAGGGTAATACATTTCCAGCTAGTAAGCATGTTAACTAGGTTCCTGGAGTATATGAAAGAAAATGTGGAATAAAAATTAAAAAGAAATTAAAAAAATCAAAATCTGTGAATGAGTTTGATTATCTGTGTTTACAGCTGAAGTTTATTCAATGCCAGTTTACTATGTCTGTTCCCTCTTTTTGTTAGTGATGTTTGAGGTCAAATTAAAATTCAGTTTTAGTAAAAAGTGAATTTATGGACTGAAAATAAAAAAAGAAATGGAATTATTATCCAATGATTAATTTTTTTAATTGCATTACCTAAAGCATTAAATAAACTTTTTAAAATGAAATTTTAAATTTATAAACTAAAAATGTATAATGTACTTAAATTTGGTTTTAAACAATGTTTATTTTTATGTTTCCTTTGTACAATACATTTAAGACCAGCACCTGCTTAAAAATTTCTTTCTTATGCTGCCTTTAGAGTGTTTACTTTGTTTTACAATGTCTTTTAAGTATTTTAGGGGAAGCAATTTAACAGTATTTTAACAGTAAATTTAAAAGTAATTTAACAGTACTTTTTTGTAGAAAGATGAATGATTCAGATGGATTGAGACCCAAGTTTTGGACCCTTAAGGAAGACTGTGTGTTTGGAAATCGTGGTTTTATTGTAGTTCTTTGCTTTTTAAAGAAATTATAATCAAATTAACTTTTCCAATTAATTGGGATGAAATAAAATATTTGCTGTAAAATTGCTTGGATTATGTATACTTTGCTTAAGATTTTCATGTGGGTATAATACGCTCATCTTTTATGATGTTAATTCAAAATTATTATTTCTATAAGATTTTCTTGCTTGAAGTTGATTGTTAAAAGTATTAAATATTTTATAGCTTTTTTTCATGACTATTAGTCATCTAGTTTGCGTTAGCTAATCTAACATGTTTGCTGTCAGTCACTGATCTTTTAAATTTAGCCTAATATACAGCCTGAATAATTGGTTTACACCTGAGGTGAAAAGCTCTCCAAATCTTCCTAAGTCAGAGGAGTAGGAGGATTGCCGATTTCAACAGTCTTCTCTACTGAGGATGAAGAACCAGTAGTCATTACTAACAAGATTCATTAACTAGTCCATTTTTTTGTCTTCTCTTTCAGCTCTTAAAAACTATTCAAATTACAAAGCACATTGTTTAATTGCTAGTCTTATTGCTTTAAAAAGTGAAATCTAATTCTGTAAAACACTATACTTATTATAAAGTTATTTAATCACTTAAAGTTTTTGTTTGCCTAGTCCTCCCAAGTGTTTAATCAATGCATACACCTTCCTTTCAAGCTGACTTTAAGAATTCATTTCCACAGTACTTTGGATTTTGGTATTCCTCTCACTGTGCCACGTAGTAACAAGGAGAAGGGAAAAACCTCTCCTGCCATGTAAGAACAGTATTATGCAATCTGACTCCCCTTCACAGCTGTTTTAATAAAATTGTAATGGAGCAACTTTTCTCCCTCTATAATAGTTGTTTTCTTTATGTACAGGCAAGCCAAAATAGATGTGCAGGCAGCAAATGCTAAGCTTGAGGAAATGAGTAAATTGAGAGAGAAGCTTCACAGCCAATTGGAGAGAAAGGTATTCTATAGAAAGGAATCATTTCTGTTGCAATTAAATAGCCAGTCAGTTTCTGAATGCTGATGTTAAATTATTTGCAAGTTGTTATCTAATTTGTTTTATATAAGTATATCTTTATTCTGTTCAGGTCATGTCTGGATAATACATTTATTCTTTCTAGGAGAAAGATGTGATATCTGCCCGTGAAAGAGAAACAGCATCTGACAAACGCTTGCAGCAAGTGCAGTCTAGTTTAAAACAATTAGAAACTAGGTAATGATAATTCATTGAATGTTACTAACAGGATACATGCAAAAATTACGCCTTGATTCTGCAAAAATAGAGTGGTTGTCTGTCTTTGTAAGTTTTATGATAAATATGTGAGAAAGTAGCAAAGCTTTGCTGCTTGAAAAGGCAGCTCAAGTGTTGCCAAAGTTCTCGCTGATATTTAGAACTGCGCACTTCATTGAAACAGCAGCACTTGTGAGCTTTCTGAGGTGTTTTTGAGGATCCCTCTGAGGCTCTCTTGCTCTTTCTCATGCCTGCAAATACTGACAATCATAAATAATAAGAATTTCCGAGCTGTTGTAAAATTACCGGTGGTTTTCTTCTTCTAGTAGTATAGCTGCAACTTCATGCAGCTACTTGTATCTACTTGTATCTAATTGTTCCATTTTCTACACAGAAGAAAACTTTGTTTCTTCTGGGGCTGTTCTAGTCTGTTTTAATATAGAACATTTTCTGTGATGTATCCCAGGATAGCAAAATTCTTCTAAGGATCTCCTGAGATTAAATGTCTGACTTAATGCCTTTAATTCTGTTCCTTTCTAGGACTTGTTTAATATCAAACTCAAGCAAAAAACAGTGCAATTCTGGCAACTTGTGAATAGATGCTTCCTATTAGTTCAGTTCGAATGGATTAGTGTTTTAACTAACCATGTTATTGTTAAATGAGTAAAATTATTACTGTCTTGTAGATTACTTGTTACTGTCCAAGATGCTGAACAGCTGAGAACAGAAAGAGCAGCCCTGGAGGAACATATCGAAGAGCTTCAGACAAAGGCTGTTAATCTAGAAAGAGAGAAGGATGATGCTGTTGCAAAAGTCCAAGATTGCATACAGCTCTTGGAGGAAGCTAACCTGGAAAAAAGTCAGGTAAGTCATTGGGTGAAGGTATTAGAAATTAGAATACTTCCGTCACTTAGAGTTGTGAAGTGCCTGATTATATATTCTTACAGGCATACATGCATACACAAGCTAGTTTCTTTTTTATGTCTGTTGTACTAAAATTAGTAATGCATAGATACTAAACTGGGATATGACATTACTTAGACTTGTTATACAGTATAAATTTCAAACAATATGTTGAGTGCCTGACCTAAGTGATAATACTGTAACTGAACATGAATTTTCCAAAATTTCTGACATTTCTGTCAAGTACTTGGAAACAAATTGTGCTGTCAGAATGCAGTGGAAGGTTCTGTTACAAATTTATAATTTAAAAATGAGTAGGAAAGAACAGACAAACTAAAGGAACTTTTTTGTTCTGTTAGCGACATGGGTCACTGAGAGAGAGATCTGGGTTTAGAAATCCTGGAAAGTGACTGAGTAATGACTCAGTGAAATCTGCAGTCAGGAAAATATTGAAAATATGTTTATTATTGTATTATAAAATGGCAGAAAAAATTCTCATGCTACTGAGTTTAGTCTTATTGGTCAAAAACCACTTTAGGACATAGTGTGGATCTCTCTTAAGAACACATTCACACAATCCTCAGTGGTGCTTGACAGGATTAAGAGGGTGTTCATAATGGAAGTTTTAAAAAAAAAGCACCTTCAAACATAATGCTTCTTCATGTGCAGTTTTGATCAGCTCATTTCAGGCAAGACATAAGAGAACTCTAGGAAAGTGCAGGAGGAGTCAACAAAGAAATCTAGACACGTGGAAAGGCCTTAGAAGAGATTTTTATATACAATGTGGGATTAAATCATCATAGAATTATGTGTATGCCAAAAGTATAGATATGAAAACAGTCAAATTCACAACAGGGTAATCCACCAAAACTTCCTAAAAAACAGGACGTAGTCCAGCAAGTCCTGATATGCATGGTGATCAAAACAAAATTAGACCCTGCTTTTTTACAATTCTTAATTTTCCTGGAGTGTCTGCTCTTTGCCCCTTTGGAAAATACGATACAGGGCATGGTAAACTCTTGTCAAATATGGGCTCTTTGTGTTTTAATGCTAAACTTCTGTTCCAGTCAGACTTTATGAATGAACAAGATATGTGTCAATTAGTGAACAAGATTAAAAAATGCATATTAATATACATATCTGTTAACACTTTTTGTTATAAGCTGTTTTCTTCCTGCTCTGTAAGAAGTTGAGGTAGAAACTCTAATAATGCTGCTTCTCTTCGCATTATAAAGTACACAAAGCTAAGCTTATAAAAAGACATCAGAAGAATTTTAAAAGTAGTTTGAGCAAGAAAGATCAAAATTCAATTATATGGAAGCAGTAAAAGAAATTATGACTAATGAAGTGGCATGTTAGTGCTTGAAGTGAGTAACCTTCTACAGACTTAGCTTATTTCGTCCATTAGAAACTTTTTTATGTCTTTCTCCCTTTATGCATATACATATTCTCTGTGTGCCACCTAGGACTCTTGATAGGTAAGATCAAAAATCCTGTATTCTGTAATCTTTTCAGACCATTATCTCCTTTCTCAGTTTGAGATGGTTATCTCAGTTGAGAAGGGTTATCTAACCACCACTTGGATGAGAGCTTGTTAGAGGAAATGCAAAAGATCTATTAAAAATAAAAATGTGACTGAAAAGAGACATATATATGTATATATATATATATGTATATATATATAGTACCAGCCACACCTCCCCCCACACCCAAAAAACAGTGCCTCAGGCATCCAGCCACCAAAAAACACCCCCCTCTAAAGCAAAACAATTACTGAAACTGTGACACTGAAAAAGGATTCAGCTGCCGAGCAGAATGCAGGATTTCGCCACTGCCAGGGCTCGCCTAGATCGGGGTCCTGCCAGAGCCTTCTGCCACGCGAAATGCCAAGGTGGGGGGCAGCCGAGGTACAAGGGGATTCAGGAATGCTGGGACGCAGAGAAGTGGCAGAAGACTACCCTGGGTCAGGATGAGAAGGTGAAGAGTTCTACAGGGGCAGCTGGACCACCTCCGGCACAGCGAGACCTTCTCTCTTGGGACCGTCCCAGGAGCACAAAGAGTCCGAGCCCCTGTACCTGCAGAACTTTTAAAAGGCTCCCTAGTCCTGCCCTGCACTGTCTCCCCTCTCCCAATAGGAAGCGAATCTGACATGTCAATCTTATCTGCCTTCCGCTGGTTTATGTCATCGAAATGGCAGCATCCATGCTGAGACATGTGCCTGGATCCCGATGGTGGATGGCCGTCCGCTCGCATGCCGCCACCACTGCTGGGAAACATGTCTGGGAGCTGCCCCGCAGTCCAAGCGGATGGGTGCGGGCACACATGCCAGCACCACATCCACTGCCACGCCACTGGCCCCACCTCTCCGCAACCGCCGTAATCCAGGAATGGGCTCCCCTGTGCACACCGGGGCAGGCAGCACAGGTAGCGGAGCTTGGGCCATCCCAAACTCACTCTGGGAAAGAAAAAAAAATGGAAAAAGATTCAAAACAACTACATATCGAAAGGTATTCTCCTTGGCACTTAAACCATGACACTCCTATTCTACTGTAACATCAGTAGCTTTCTTGCATCCCGCAGAGGAAGGGTTCCTTGCTACATATTTTTCTGTAATTCTGACTTTTTGTGCTAAAAATCTGTTTGGTTTACTGTTACCTAGTGTGAAAGGGTCTGCATACGTGTTCATTAGTTGCTTATACATCTTTATTCCTTAATTTTTTGGGGAGATGAGTAATTTAGTATGTGAACCATAAAAAGTGCTTAGCTCTGTGTAGGAGTGTGTATGTGTGTGTACAGGTTTTCAGTTTCCTAACAGAGACCTTTCGCATGCATCATTGTCAGCATGTTTATAGTACAGGTCCTGGCCCCAAATAAAACACTGGAAAGTAGCTTCACCATTTGCTCTGAGTTCCTGGGCTTTCTTCTGTATAATTCCATGCTCAGCCAAAAGCTGCAAGTCTCAATAGAAAAAGTGCCTACCGACACTAGCACTTTGTGTGGTTCTGGTTTACAAGAATGTGAATTTAATGCAACATGTTTTCATTGTTCTTTTTTAGTTGTTGAGGCTCAATGTCAGCTACTCCAAAGTAAAAAGGAAAAAAGTTGTCTTTTGAGCAGTGACTATGTGTGGCTTCTTCTCTTGGTGCTAAATTCGTTTTTTTTTTTGTTCAAGGCACTCTTTGTGGAGAAACAAAAGGAAGAGGAAATCAAAAAAATGAACAATGAAATGTCTCAACTTGCAGAAGATATTGCTGCAAGAATTAGAAAGGCAGTAAGTTATGATGTTTAGAAAGAACGGAAACATTTTTTGGTTTTCTTCAGGATGAAAAGATATTGACTGGTGCATGGTCATCATAAGCAGTTTTCTCACAAGTGTTTTGATAATATAAGTGGCACGGTAGCATACTTTTCAGCTTTGTCATCTAGACATATATTCTTCTCAGGTAATGATATTCTTAAACCTCTCAAGAGCCAAAACTGTTGATGTCTGTGCAGACACTGGTATAGAGAAGGCTGCACTGTGAAGATGTAAAGAATGATATTTATGTTATCTTCATTTGTATTTTTTTTATTTCAGCACCTTCAGTTAAAGTAGTATGGATTTATAATAATTATCCTTCTAGCATTTATGTATATTTGTCAGTTATTGCAGTCCCAGATATTTTCATACATGGCACCACATAAAGACTATATGTATGTATGTCAAAATACAAGATGGAAAAATAGTTTGTGGGACTGGTTTTTAATATTACTTTTGTTTTGCTCACAGGTAGACACTGCAAAGAAGCAGTGTAATGTGCAGGTTTCTCGACTAACAGAAGAAGTTTCAGCTCTTCAGATGGTACGGAGTTAACTGATAAAAAACATTTTTGGTAGCAAAACATTTGAGACTTCTAGTTATTGCTGATCAAATAAAATACTAAATTCCAGTACAAGTAAGCCTCCCAACATGTTATTAATCAGTAATTGTGTAGGACAGTCTGATATTACTGTAGAGCACAATACATTGTGCATGTCTCCAGACATTAGTTCACAAGCATTTTGACAGTGAGATCTGTACCATAGAAAATATTTCCAATGTGATGGCATTTCTTAAGTATCCCTGTTTTTTTCAGGGACAAGCATGGAAAGATGAGTTTTGCATATCTCTAGTTGCGTATGTAGAAATGAAGTATATGAAAGCTGATAAGGTATTCTAAGAGAAAGTCTTTGGATCATAGTAATATTCTTGAATGACACAGGAACTTGTAATAAATTATGTGGATGACCAAAAAAACTCAGTATCTATTTATCTATTTATGCATTAAATTTATTTTAAAAAGGTTTTGTTTTGCATGTCTTGGTCTGTATATTGAACTGTATATTGATATGACATTGAGACGAGATTTAACAAGTCCAAGTGCCGGGTTCTTTTCTTTGGTCATAATAACCCCATGCAGAGCTATAGGTTGGGGGCTGAGTGGCTGGAGAGTGGCCAGGCAGAAAAGAACCTGCGAGTGCTGTTTGATAGGCAACTTGATATGAGCCAGCAGTGTGCCCAGGTGGCCAAGAAGGCCAATGGCATCCTGGCCTGTATCAAGAATAGTGTCACCAGTAGGACTAGGGAAATTATTCTTCCCCTGTACCTAGCACTGGTTAGACCACACCTTGAGTACTGCATCCACGTCTGGGCCCCTCAGTTAAAGAAAGATTTTGAGTTGCTTGAACATGTTCAGAGAAGGACAATGAGGATGGTGAAGGGGCTGGAGCAGAAGCCCTGTGGGGAACGACTGAGGGAGCTGGGGTTGTTTAGCCTGGGGAAGAGGAGGCTCAGGGGAGACCTTATTGCTCTCTACAGCTACCTTAAGGGAGGTTGTAGTCAGGTGGGTGTCAGTCTCTTCTCTCAGGCAACCAGTGACAGAATGAGAGGACACAGTCTTAAGCTGTGTCAGGGTAGGTTTAGGCTGGATATTAGGAAAACCTTTTTTGCAGAGAGAGTGATTTCCCACTGGAATAGGCTGCCCAGGGAGGTTGTGGAGTCACCATCCCTGGATGTGTTTAAGAAGAGGTTGGATGATGTACTTAGTGACGTGGTTTAGATGATGGGATGGTATTGGGTAGTAGGTTAGGTAAAAGGTAACAGGTTGGACTTGATGATCTGTACAGTCTTTTCCAGCCTTGTTAATACTGTGTGATTCTGTGCATGTGTGATGCTGTAGAGAAAGTAATGAGCAGGTAAATATGACCAAATACATACATAGCAGCAGCAAGAACTACATTTACAATGGGCAGGGTTTGGCTTAGGCACTTCTTGAATGTTTATTTTGATTTATTAGATCAATTTTAAAATTACTTTTAATAATAGGAATGTGGAGAAAAACAGAGTCAAATTGAACGAGCCATTAGAGAAAAGAGAGCAGTGGAAGAAGAACTTGAAAAGGTAAGGCAGTTGTATGTATTTTTACATCACATTTAAGATGTCTTTTCAGAAAGAAAAAGATCTATTCATTTTTCATGTGTTTTTCTTCATTTTTTATTAGATTTTCTTAATTGTAAATTTTAATGTAGTTGCTTAAAGATTGTTTAGGGTTTTTTTTAAATCCAGAAAGTGTTTTAAAGCTTCAACACTAAACTGAGAGACATTTAACAGTCTGCTGGTATGTGTTCCAGTTAAGCTCAATAGACAGAAAACTAAATAAACATCAGATCATATGTTTGAAAACTTTTTTTTTCAAGTAGCAACAACAGTGGTAGAAATTCAGTTTCGTTTTAAGTAACTGGAAAATAGGGTGCACTGGGGAGTAAATAGCCTCCTTGTCAAGTACTACACTGCCAGTCATCAGAGCAAGGTAAAGATGATCTTACATGTAAGTTTATTCTTCAGATTTCAAGGGAAGACAGAGGGCATGAATCTGACAGTAGAAAACTAGACCAACTATATCAGAAGTACTTACTTGCAGAAGCTGCAAAAGATGACCTTCAGCTAAGTCTGCAGACAACACAAAATAAACTGAAACAACTGGAAATTAAGTAAGTGATGATACAGATATTACAGAAAGAAGAGAAAGCAATGGAAATTATTTCTGATGATGTAAATGGTGGAATATGTGGTAGGGTTTTGTCACATCTTTTTAATCAGAAGCAAACATAGTATCAAGATACCATAATTCTGAAAGTAATATTAGATTGATTTTATCAATTTCATCATCTTGATAAAATTCTTTGCTGACTTTTGCACAGTTCTTGCTGTCAAGCCCATTAACATGCTGAGCTGATACGAACTTGGACGAAACAGCTGAACAGCTGTACTGGATCATGTCATAGATCTGTCCCAATCTATATCTTTTGTTCTCTTGTTCAGTAGTTGTTCAATTCTTGATTTCCAGCAAGACTTTCCTTCTCTTTCAGTTCTGAGGAAGAGAAATCTCGTTGCCAGGAACTTACCTGTAAATTTCAAAGCATTCTGCATTCAGAACGAGAGAAGAGTGCCTTTGTCAGTGAACAAAGTCTTAAACTTCAGCAGGAGAATGAACAATTGCAAAAAGAAATAGAAGGTTTGAGAAAACTCATGGTAGAAGCTCAACAAAAAGCTAAAATAAAGGTATGATTTATATGTTATTTTAAACATAATGTGTACCCCAGATCTGAAGAATTTTCTACACTTATATGATGTAAGGCTTGGTATTTGCTTC
>VYZS01100434.1:91843-102182 GCA_013400695.1 Neodrepanis coruscans | reverse complement strand
AGGCTTGGTATTTGCTTCATAAGGCAGCAGTTCTAAGAGAAAATCATTAAATGTTTAAGTTAAAGTTGGAAGGTTGTCAAACTTTGGTTGTGTATTTTCTGGAGTAGTTGCAAACAAGATAATTAGCTGAAAGACGGTTGTTCTTTTTGAACGTGTTGCATTACATGCACTTGAACAGACTGTATGCAGGATAATGAATCAGTATTAACCTCAGCAGATTAATGGTACCTCTGGCTTCTGGAAGGAGGAACAATTTTGATCCTTGATGTGGTTTGTGAACGTACAAAGCTGNCTTGAAAAGGTAAGGCAGTTGTATGTATTTTTACATCACATTTAAGATGTCTTTTCAGAAAGAAAAAGATCTATTCATTTTTCATGTGTTTTTCTTCATTTTTTATTAGATTTTCTTAATTGTAAATTTTAATGTAGTTGCTTAAAGATTGTTTAGGGTTTTTTTTAAATCCAGAAAGTGTTTTAAAGCTTCAACACTAAACTGAGAGACATTTAACAGTCTGCTGGTATGTGTTCCAGTTAAGCTCAATAGACAGAAAACTAAATAAACATCAGATCATATGTTTGAAAACTTTTTTTTTCAAGTAGCAACAACAGTGGTAGAAATTCAGTTTCGTTTTAAGTAACTGGAAAATAGGGTGCACTGGGGAGTAAATAGCCTCCTTGTCAAGTACTACACTGCCAGTCATCAGAGCAAGGTAAAGATGATCTTACATGTAAGTTTATTCTTCAGATTTCAAGGGAAGACAGAGGGCATGAATCTGACAGTAGAAAACTAGACCAACTATATCAGAAGTACTTACTTGCAGAAGCTGCAAAAGATGACCTTCAGCTAAGTCTGCAGACAACACAAAATAAACTGAAACAACTGGAAATTAAGTAAGTGATGATACAGATATTACAGAAAGAAGAGAAAGCAATGGAAATTATTTCTGATGATGTAAATGGTGGAATATGTGGTAGGGTTTTGTCACATCTTTTTAATCAGAAGCAAACATAGTATCAAGATACCATAATTCTGAAAGTAATATTAGATTGATTTTATCAATTTCATCATCTTGATAAAATTCTTTGCTGACTTTTGCACAGTTCTTGCTGTCAAGCCCATTAACATGCTGAGCTGATACGAACTTGGACGAAACAGCTGAACAGCTGTACTGGATCATGTCATAGATCTGTCCCAATCTATATCTTTTGTTCTCTTGTTCAGTAGTTGTTCAATTCTTGATTTCCAGCAAGACTTTCCTTCTCTTTCAGTTCTGAGGAAGAGAAATCTCGTTGCCAGGAACTTACCTGTAAATTTCAAAGCATTCTGCATTCAGAACGAGAGAAGAGTGCCTTTGTCAGTGAACAAAGTCTTAAACTTCAGCAGGAGAATGAACAATTGCAAAAAGAAATAGAAGGTTTGAGAAAACTCATGGTAGAAGCTCAACAAAAAGCTAAAATAAAGGTATGATTTATATGTTATTTTAAACATAATGTGTACCCCAGATCTGAAGAATTTTCTACACTTATATGATGTAAGGCTTGGTATTTGCTTCATAAGGCAGCAGTTCTAAGAGAAAATCATTAAATGTTTAAGTTAAAGTTGGAAGGTTGTCAAACTTTGGTTGTGTATTTTCTGGAGTAGTTGCAAACAAGATAATTAGCTGAAAGACGGTTGTTCTTTTTGAACGTGTTGCATTACATGCACTTGAACAGACTGTATGCAGGATAATGAATCAGTATTAACCTCAGCAGATTAATGGTACCTCTGGCTTCTGGAAGGAGGAACAATTTTGATCCTTGATGTGGTTTGTGAACGTACAAAGCTGGTACCCTCCCCTCTGCAGTGTAAAGATACCAAAAAGGGATCTAAGAATCGGCAGCAGTGAAAACAAACTCAGTAATCAGCTGTAGAAGTTATGAGTGGGGACCGTCTCAAATCTGGTTTCTACTTTGCACCTCAAGATAAAAGAAGTTGTCAAATTTAACTGGAAATCCAACTCCAGAACCCTTTGCTCAAACATAGCTTAAAAACAAAGGATTAGAGTCTTTTAACAGATGGGTAGTGGTTATAAAGCATATACCAAACCTATGTCTGTCTCATTTTTAATTAGACAGGCTTCCATTATGGCCACATAAAGATTTACTGTTTGCTTTCATTTCCATCTGATGTACAAAGGATCTCAGATGCAGTTAAAAAATTCCTAACACATTTTAGCTAGACAAAAAAGGAAGAATGTTTCTGTTGAGAAAACACAAGGGAGAAGGATAAAGATTATTTACAAAACTAAGCAGACACAGCTCATTATCCTTTATTGTCAATTGTACTAGTTGCCTAAATTAGCTTTGGGAACATGTTTCTCTGAACACCTAATTACAGGTGTAATTATTGTGTTCATGTTACATGCTTTCAACAAATGTTTATAAATTGAAGTCAAGCATTGTAGAAAAACCAGTGTAAAGTGTGAAATTTCTTGTGATGCCTTAAGGGGTATACTTAAGATTTGGGGAATTTACTCTAGCTAGGTAGCTGGATAACTTGGAATATTAAGCGCCAAGAACAGCCTGTCTTTCCTGTATTTGCATTCTTCTATATAGATAAGGGGAGTATTAAGACAAAACATAGAGTTAGGCTTCTAGGCCTGCCAGAGGCAAGACTGGGCAATTGGGGAGACAGGTAACAAGGAGTAATTCTGTTGGATGTTTAGGGGACATAGTAGTAAGATGAGCTTTAGTTGGATAGTGTAATAGGTGGGCACTCTGAGGTTATAAAAATGGAGAGATTGTTATGATTTTTCCTCTTTGGATCATCAGACCAGTAAAGCTGCGGTCTCCCTTCACCTCTGCAAACTGCATGTTTGTTCATTTATCTCGTCCAACATGCAACGATTGTACCTGATATGTGTTTTTTTGTAGATAAACACAATGGAGCATGAGCATGCTGTGAAAGAGCATGGATATGAAGCTCGACTCAAGGAAATGGAAGACACCAATCACAAGTCCACTGCTGAGCTTCGATGTCTGTTAGTAGCTCAGCAAAAAGCAACAAACCAATGGAAAGAAGAAACAAAAAGTCTTACTGAAACTGCAGAAGCCAGGATCAGAAAGCTGAAGTAAGTGTAATTTTGTTCCTCTTCTTCAAAGTGTTAAGTGTTTTAGTTACTGTTTGATGTAGGGCAGTAAACCTTTGCTGAAAAACCAGGAAGATTAAGCCATCCAGACTAGATGATGTTCTTCCAGCAAAACACGGAAGAATGATCGAAACAGAACTTTTAAGGCTCTTTGTGAAGTTAGCGCTGAAGTAAAACTTTCACATCTGTTGATAATATGTGAATTTGTGCAATGACAAAAAGTAAATCAAATATATTGCTTCTAACTTTCAATATACAGCACACTCAATTTAAAGAATTTTGGTTTTGGATTATGAAAACTTCTATACTTATGCGGAAAAGTCACCATAACATCAGTTGTGGAGTGAGGCTCCAGACTTTAGAATAATCTGGACAAAAACCTACTGGGCAGCACATCTACTGTTCTCTTCTGAGCAGTTGCTGTCATAAATGAAGATACAAGTGGGTTGTGTGATTGTCCTAAGAAGAAATACGATATAAATTTTATCCTGATTCATCCATGTTGCCAAGTAACCGGCTGATACTTGAATTTGCAGTGCAGAATATAGGAATATTTTTTTAGTTTTGCAGGTTTGCCTTGTGCTTTATTTAATTTCTAAGCTCAGAAAACTGTCAGTTAGCTCAAGTAGACTATAAATTAGAGATTAGCCTGATATTTTTATAGAAATATGCAGAAGTTTCTGTCAACAAGATTTCTTTCTCTTCAAAATTGATTGAAAATGGAAGAGATTGACAGACTGGTACACAATAACTTCTAAACCAGGAAGCCTGATTTCATAAATCTCATTTCTTTAAAATGTTTAGAGAAGACTATAACATTGCATATGTCATTATCTTTTAGTGGGTGTGAGAACAATTCAGGATAATGCTCCTCCATTAATTTGAAATTACCTTTTTAATCACTTAAAGCATGGGATGCACTCGTGGATGGTTCTTTGCTCAGATTGATTTTAGAAGCTGTTTACTATCATGTTAACAAGGAAGCAAAGCTTTTGCCGTATTAAAATTGGGAGCTTGTGAATTCTAGTTTTCATTTCCTTTGTAGTAATCTTGGGATTTTTTTGTGTTTAATTATTATAATGCTTTATATGGGCTCAGCTTGAACCATAATATTTCCAGTATCTCATACAATTTTTGTAATCAAAAATTTTTAAGCATAGCTTGGCATATCTTGACTGGTAGAATGCCAGTGATGTGAGTGGAATTAGAACCCAAGTTTCTAAACATGAGCAAGGAAAATAAATTCCTGAAGATGTTCCCTGCAACAAATCTGTCCTACCACTACTCCAGCCTGGTTTTCTATCTTTGTAGAGAAGAACGTGTTCATCTTTACCTCTCTGAAGTAAATAGTTACAGAGATTTTTAACATTATCTGTTCAGATATAGGTTGGCTTGGCTTTATTTTCCCTTAAAATATACTGCACTTTGCAAATATTATTATACAAGTCTTTTAAAAGGAAATAGTTTCTTTCAGAAGACATCAGTATTGAGGGTGTCTGCAAGGCGCTAGAAGGTGTGCCTATGCACTGACAGTTTTAGTGGTGTAGCTTTACTATGTAATTAACTGGCTCCTGCTAATACTTTTTTAACATCTTTTATAAATGCAGTACCTGGAAAAGTATTTTGTAGTGTTTCATGCTAAGGTGAATTTTAGCTCTTAAACTTGTAGTTTATTTTCTGTAAATCAAAATACAAAAACTCATAGTTGAGCCATCTGCATTCATAATTAGATTCTGAATGTAGTTCAGCAAGTTCTAGTTAAAAGGGAAAAATTGTAGACTTCCAAAACCATTAAGATTGTCTGTGACACAGCTGATTTCCTTCTAAAACCTTTAGTGATAAGTGTTAAAATGTTGTTACAGCAGACCAAAAGATTTAGACTAGCAAAGATTTAGACTAGAAAAGATTAGCAAAATGCTGACAGAAATACAACAAATATGACAGGAAGTCTGCTTTGTGAATCTGGATGAAAAATAGATAGTAAATTTTAAAAATTTCCCTGTTTATGTGACTTAGGTAGATATTTTGGTGCAAGTCTAAAAGCCAAGTTGGTTACTTGTTAAGATGATTTTGCATGTTATGCTTTTTTATATTGTATAAGCTAGAAGTTTTTATCAGGCATGTGCCCTAAATAGCAAGGAAACTGGCAATAGAAACAGGGAAGTTGTCATTTAGACTGACATAAGAAATTTCACATTAAATCTGTGCAGTGATGCTCTGATATTATAGTGACAAGTGGCTATAATAGAACCTATAATTATTATCTGGATATTTAAAACTACCATATTTTTCACATTGTATCCATTAACAGATACTGAGCTATATAGTGCAGAATGCAGTTAATAGGAAAACTAGCTTCTGAGTTACACTCAACACAGAAGTCCTTGCTTGTATTAAAAATGAATAATTATCACATTTATTGTAATCTTATCAGAATTACAGTTTGAATATTTTGAGTACATAACAGCAAATCGTGTCTTACTATGTTGTGAACTAAAATCATGTTGCTGATTATTTAAAACGCAAAATGATTTTGCACCAAAGGCACTTAGCAGAGAAATTTGAGTAAGAACACTAAATACAGAACACTAAAACAGACTGATACTGGTAATAGATTAATTAATCCATTATTAATGAAATCTCTGAAAGTCCTCTTGAGGCTAATGCAGGAAGTGGTCTCACCGAGGCTCACAGTGGGATCAAAGAGAAAAGAGGATTCGTGTAAATACATTAGCAAACGCAGAGTTTGTGTTGCTGACACGTAGCAGAATTTCAGTTTTTAATAAAAATACAGTTTTAAACAAGAACTCTTGCAGCATAGTAATGTGCTTTATAACTGAGTGTTTTTCAGAAAGACTTCCTAACAAAGTCCTATCCCTGTAGACTGGGGAGGTAGTTTACATAAAAACATTTTTGACAGCCTTTCACCAGGAATTTGCTGTTCATGCTGCTCCTGTAGGCATTGAGTCAGTGTCCCATTTGTTAGTGTAGGTGTTTCCCATTCCTTTGCCTTAAATTCATGATCTGTTGCTGCTTTTCCAGTTCCTTCCTTGCTGCTTTCACTTTCCATGTGAAGGTGTCTGAAACATTTTGGCTTCTTTACTGACTTCCCAGCAGCAGCTGCTAACTTTTCCACATTCTTTGCTTCTCATTTGTCATCTTTTAAGTCTGGCAGTGTTCTGTTGGTGAGGTGTAATCCATATGCATGAATGAAGCATTAAATAAATAGTTCTAAGCAATGAAACGACATCAGTGAATATTAGGTAATTTTTGATTTTTAAAAAATTAAAAAGGAAAACTAAATTTTGCAACCTTTTGTTGTTGTTTTGTTGTTTGTGACCTTTTGTCACAGTAGAGCAGAGTGATGATTTTGTAAATAACATGAGAATCTCGTAGATTAGTGAAAAACTTGGAGATAAAACTGTTTGTTTCAGGCTTCATATTGAAAATTATTCTGTGCTTTCCTGAGCGTTTGGATCTCTTTGAAGTTGAACATGTAACCATTGCAGTGAAACTGAACTTGGAGTTTAAAACCAGTTTTGAAACAGTAAACAGTGCATTGAGTACTTGTAGACTAAATTGCACAATTTTCTTCACTAAAGTACATTATAGTCTTCATTTATGAGAAAAGTTTTCTTCTCTCTAAGCATTTTAAGATGCTTTATGCATCTTAAAGAGGATTTATTGGTAAGAGACCTCACCAGTTTTGCTTCACTATCCTTGTGCCAAAGTCAATCTTGAAGGTAGCTAAGAAGGTCAGTGCTGCTTGTAACATGGGTCAGTGTGTCAAATAAAAATACTGCTCTTGACAGCGTGGCTAGGTTAATCCCTTTATTCCTGCAAAAATATCCAGTCTGGCAGAGTCAGAAATGAAACTATCCTGACTTTTGATTACATCCATTGGAGATGTACTTAGAGTTCTAACGACATGCACTGAAATGAACCTAGACAGCAAATATTTAAAATTATAAAATAGTAGTAAAATAGAATAAAATGAGTGATTACCGTTAAAGGTTCTAAGAAAAAGCCATCTTTCGTGTTCTTTACAGGGGCTTAATTAAAAAGCAGAAGTATAGAAATTTTATAGAATTACCAAACTTACTTCAAAATGTAATTTCTTTCATAACAAAAAAGAGCTTTTAAGTCTTTGTGAATTAACTATTTTATGTTCATTAGTTCAGTAACTGATACTTGAGGTTCTATTTGATTTTTTTTTCGCTCTGTATATAGCCGGAATGTTGTCCAAGTAATCTAAATAACCGAATTAGAATTAGAGTTAATGTTAAAAAAGTTATTTTGATCATCAGTGTCACTTCTCCACAAAAGTGTGTGGAATTTGTTAAGAATTAGAAGCAATCCATGTTGCTGTTGTTGCTGATCTAGAGGGTGTAGAGCTTACATTTGTAAAGTTACAGGCTCTAAGATCACAGTCAGTTTGAACGTCCCGAAAATTTAAGGTGATCTGCCTTTGACATTCTGTGGTGAAAAATCAGTAGCAAGTGCTTCCAGCTTTTCACTTTTCTTTTCACTGAAATTCTTGAAATTCATTTCAAAGAATTTACTTTTGAAAGAAGTGATGATTACATGCATAGATTTTTACATGTTCTTAGTTTCACTGAAGCATGATTATTTAGAAGAACAGTTCCTCTGGCCATGTTTGGGGGAAAGAGACTGGCTTGGACTGTTCTTGTTACCTTACAGCATCAGGATAAAGCCTTTTAGTTCGTCTGACTTCAGCTGAGATGAATAAATGACAGCAAATAGAAAAGGGAATCAGTAACACCAAAGGAACATTTAGGAAATTTGTAAATTGGAAGGAAACAAACTTCAGGAACAACAGAACACAGGATAGAATGAGAAGGGGTTAGAGAGACAGTTCTAACAACAGAATTTAGGCAAAACCAGGGTAATTTGATCTGCCAGCATTTGTACAAAGAAAATATAAGTGACTAAACTGTATGGAAGTTTTAAAAATAAGGGCAGATGATCCATTCATTCTGTAAAGTCAACCTTGACTGATCACTACTCAGATGAATGCATGAATACAACAGGTGGTTAATCCCATCTAATTGTCATATCAGTGTTTTTCATAGATTTTTGTCCTAATCCTGAAATGAAGACAAGAATTGGAGTAGATAGAGAGAGAATTATGCAGATAATCAGATAAACCCTTACCAGATGCTGCACCAGTGGCCAACACCGGTGGCTTATTTTTGTTGAACGTAATTCTGGTTGGAGCAGGCATCATAATAAGCAAAGTGTCATACTGAATTAGACACAGAATGCCTTTCACTAGAGTAGATCTAGAAAACTGGAGACAGGGAAAAAGGTAGATCTTCTAATCTTGAAAGCTTGACAAGGAATTGACAGTTCTCTCAACTTCGCCATGAATATTGCTTTGACCTGTCGACACATGGATGATTGCTCGGTTAAGGTACAGTTTAGCTCGAATACAGAACACTTATATGAAACAATTTATAGATGTTGCCTTAAATGAAAAAGAGGATAAGTTTACTTCCATGTAGCATTGCATTTCAGTAGCTTTAAAAATCTAAACTCTTTCATTAAAAAAGTAATAAAATGTAATGATAATACATAGTATGAACAAATTAGTAAATTAATAATCTTACCCAGGTGCCATTATGTCTAGCAGTTACAGCTTTCTGGGGGAAAAATCAAAAATTGTAACATAAATCCGTTCTTTTTGAATGGCTTAATTTATTTTAATACATAAATTATTATTGTTAGTACTTAAAGGGAATTCTTGCTGTATTCTTTTTAAATTGAAAGACTTTGCAGCTGTTTTGATTGTCTTTGTTCCAATTTCTGCCTCTGACACATTTCTGGGTCATAATTGTAGTCCCTGACTCATTGGTAGCCATGTGCAGGGTTTGGAGTTCTGAGTTTTATCTCTTCTGTAATTGAAAAGAATCTGCCTCTGAGGAATGATCTTTTTTGGTGCCAGTATATGAAGTGTTGGCCATGACTGCCTTCTCCTTTTCCCTGCATCCTGTACAGTACATGGAGTACATTGCATGTAAGATGAAGAAGTTTCTTCTATTTCTAAAACATAATTCTTGACTGCACTTGTATAATGTTTGGCAGTCATAGCTGCTTATTTTAAGATGTTCATTAAAAAGAAAAATTAACAGGATGAGAGACAGCTGCAGGTACTGGTAGTATACAAATCCGTAATTACTAAGAGTAACTGAAGCACATTATAGTATAATTCAACAAAAAAAACATCTGGCACATGTTATATTTGTCATGAGACCTTTGCAGAAAGTATTTTTGCTGCAGCTGGTGGATTTGTCACCCATCTGCCAAAATACTAAAAGCTCACCTTTTGTTTCCTACTCATTTCGCAAAGACAATGTGCAGTGGGGGCTGATTTTACTAAGCACTTAGGGTTATTGCTCAGTTCTAATACTGAGATCTCATAATGCATGTTTGAGGTGGGTTAACACTCAGAATGAAGCAATTGTCTAGCTCAATAGCCATTACATTTCGTTATGCTTACAAGGTTATCTGTTTTCTTTGAATGTGTTCAGTGTGACCTAATTATAAAAATAATTCCTTGATCACATCTGTGTATGAGCACTTAAACTCTGGATATGGGCTGTGCTGCTAAGCATGCTAATTCCACACCTCAGTGCAAGCATAGGAGACAGACTGTTTTCAGTAACTAGGAATTTTTGGGGCCCCTAAAAATTGGTCTCCTATATTGGAAATGCCGCACCTTGATGCTTGATATTGATCTCAAAGGAAAAATTGCAATGATAGTATTAGCATACTCTCTTGTTCCTGCAATTTTAGTCTATTTTTAATTCTTTATATAAAAGTGTTCAGATGTGGTAACACAGGTATAATTGGGTATATAATTTTAACTGTTTAACATGATTTAAGTATCTGCTCAGGTACTTTTATTTTTATGAAAGTTAAAAGTTATTGAACTGTTTTTGTGATATCAACCTGAGATTAGTGAAAGGGGTTGGTTGAGGACAGGGGAGTGGAAATTATTCACCAGGTATAGTTGTGACCTGAGGAAATGGATATATTGCAACCTTGTATTGCAAGTGCCATATATAAAGTTTTCAAACTTTTATGAAATACTAATTTTAAAAGTTTCTAAGAGTAAATTGTTGCTGAGAACTGTCATTAAAATATCAGAGGCTCTTTAAGATGAACATCTGAGGCTAAAGTATCTCCTA
>VYZS01100434.1:65362-84476 GCA_013400695.1 Neodrepanis coruscans | reverse complement strand
GCAGCATGGCAGCGTCCAGCCAGGATCGTGCTCCGGCGCCGCTCCCGCCGGCCGTGCCGAGCGGCGACTCCAGACAGCGGGAGCGCCGTCCACATCGGCAAGTCTGCACCACGCCGCGACTCCGCACCGGGTCGTAACCGCACCCCCTGCCGCAGCCCCCGCCGGCGTGCAGCGCGCCCGCTGTCCGCACCGCGCCGCCAGGGGTGGGGGGGAGGGATCACCGACTGGTGCGGGCGTTTTTACCTTCAGTTTTTTAACCCCACGACACCCACAACACCAGGTTTTGAGTGGTTTACAGATTCCCTGGTGTTTCTGTACTGCCTCCCATTGAGTTCTTGACTGTGTCTACTCAGGAAGTATTTCTAGGTGAACAGATTCTTGCATTCAAGATTTCATTTTGGGTCTTCCCAAGAACCATACCCCTTGTGGCACAGGCCAGATGATGAAAGATCTATCACTGCTGTTTTTCAAGATGCATTGCTAGATATGAGCCTTCACAGCCTTGTCCGTTTCTTGCTGTCCTCCAAGTCCATTTTGTATTTCTGCATCTTGAATTTAGAGGAATTTTCATCTCCTAGAAATCCTGCTATAGGAGCAAATGTTCTCTCAGCAGTGCTTGACCCCACGCAGTTCAGAATGCAGAATGATTCAGCCTAATTATCCTGAAAATACACAGGTATGAAACCAGCTGTTCCTCTTCCAGTGGAACACATGATTATGGACTTTGGATGGACATTGTACATAACAAATGGGTATGTTTTGAGGTAAGCAACATCTCTTGGAGGATCTAAAGGGAAAAAGCACAGTGTGTTCAGTTGTTGGGATGGGCACAGCTGTCAGTAACAAGCAGTCCGAAAAAAAACCCTTAAAAAATCTTGCTGTGCTAATCCAAATTAAGTGCTTGTTTTAACTATGAAAGTTGTTCCACATCACTGCAGTGAAGTGTTTCTGTAAGAACCAAAACAAAAACACTGAAGTCTAAAACACTGCTGGCAAAGGATACTGCAAAAATGTACAGCATTTATTCACATACAGACAAAAGGCACAATTCTACCGAATATTTTAACAAAAAATACAGCTGTCTTCAACTAGATCTTTAGAAATACTTAAAAAAGGGAGAAAATAAATACAGGATTGGGTCATGTAATATAAAATAGTCATCTCTACATATACTTTTTATTTCTATCTGTTTCTCTTCATGCACCTTTTTTTTTTTAGTTTCAGCTGACTGGACACCAAAGCTAGGCACATAGTGAAAAATCTTCTGTACAAGTTTTACAAGTGTAATGACAATTTTCTCAGATTTCTGAAATTAAGATTTATACACAACATGTAGAACCCTTCATTTACATTTGTGTGAGTTTATAACCTTAAAAAATGGCATTCCAGGCAACTCAACAGATGTTAAAGTAGCCTACAGTTTGCCAGAACACACCAATAATACCAAAGATCTCTTGGTCAGTCTGCACAAGGAAAGGGAATGCTTAAAAACAAAAATCCAGCAAATCTCAGTAACACAGGGATGGATTTGTACTGTCACTTCTGTACTTACAACACCTGCTGCACGCTGAGCATGGAGACAAAATTAACCTATGGAGCTGCTCATACCACAGCCGGCTCACAGCCTTTTTGGTTTCAATTCAACTCAACTGGAAACCTTACAAAGGTTTTTACCCTAAATGTCAGGGGACAAAACAGGTAAGGCATTAACTCTGCAGAACAATTAGCATTCATAATAGTGCACATTAACAAGGTACCTCTGACATGAGGTTAAAGGTTTTACTCAGAATCCAAATTTAGGTTATTTCATCTATAGCTTGACCAACAAAATTACCAGGTGGTCATGAGCTTCTCTTACAGAAAGTGCCTGTCTAGAGAATGTTGCTGGATGTTGAGAACTTACTTGTTTTTACTTTTTGTCTGTCTGCTGTTTGTACATTGAACACAACCCAAGAGTGACTACGTAACCTCAGCCACCAGCCCTGCCCTTCACCTTTGTAACTCATGGAATTAGTCTGACTTCTTGGGACCAGCAACAAGATTTTACATAAATTCCTTCCTCAAAAAGTTAAGACTTCTGAGTTTTAAAACAACAATAGAGATGCATTCTGCGGAAATATCTACTTGATAACTTGCATAGCAATATAGGGTGTTAGTAAGACTTTTTTATTTTCTGACTGAATCCTCTGGAAGACTCTGTTGTGGCAGAGGAATTCTATGTTTTCAGTGTTTCCCTGCTCTGGAGGCAAGGGTCTGACATTCCGTAGTGAGTGGATGCCACAACAGCAGGCTGAGTAGGAAAGGGGCAAAGGAGGTTCTTTATGCCTTTCATTGCTGCTAAAACTTTTTCACCAGTACATATCTGTCTTGCAGAATTCCAAAATTTAGGGGCTCCTAACACTCCACTGTGACGTGTACCTTCTACTTGGTACAAAACTGTGTCCTCACAACTTCTTAATATTATTGCTGACAGCTTACTAATTATTGCCATTTACAATTATCAAAAAAGTACACAATCAGAATATGAATTCCCTCTTCCATCAAATCTAGTCCAGAATAGAATGAAATAGTTTTTGTTTGACTGTAAAGAGCTAACCACAATTTATTGCTTTTGTGTTTTATTCTGTTTAAAAATATATATTCATGTCCATTGAAAGCAACCTTTTTAGTGTCATAGTACATACCATTAGTGCATCTGTGGTGGCGTTTGGGAAATCCTACTGACTAGTGCCTTAGAAAACTTCTGTCTTGAATTGTAATCACAATTCCAGAGGAAGGTGACTAACAGTGACAGGTTATTCAAGGTTATGTGCTGGAACTGACAAACCTGCCCTTTGCCCAGAACTGAGCTGATCAGGAGCATTCTCTGTGTTCAGTCAGTCTTTTCAGCCCTGCCCTGTCCCTTCCTCCTTCTCCAGTACAACATGGCTAGGCCTGGTTGTCATTTATATGTAAACTCTGGAGCATACAGAGGGGTTTGAGCTGCCACCTGTGCTCAAACTGAACACAAGAGACACATTCTGCAAAGAGAGGAGAAAGAGCTGCCACCATCCAAGGACAGTGACCATTTGTAATGGGATTTAGCAGTGCAGTATAGTCTAACATCCATCTTCTATTCAATACACACGAGTTAAGAGCTTGTGCTTTTCCAGAAGACAGGGGAAGGGAGTAAAAATTTTCAGTGCCTTTTAGTTAAAAGGGATGAAGTCAGCCTAATTCCTCCTACCCACCCTAGGCCCTTCTATAAGATTTTTCTGAGTTTAGTGTTTTTCCCAAATCTTACTTTAGTAGTGACTTCATTTCTCTGCCTCCTCAGGAAAGTTGCAAATAAACGAGACAAACTTCTCACAGAAAAGAGCAAAAACCAAAATGCTTAAAACAGCTTTAAGTGCACGTAAACTAAAACAACTCAGAAAGAATGGATTATCGTCAATCTGTAGCCATGTCTAAGAACACTCTTCTCTCATACCAATGAATAACATGGGAGTTGGCTTGCAGGCAGTGACTCTGCTAACACCGTGTCCCTTTGTCCAGTCAGGATGCCAGGATGCTTCTCCGAATAATGTCTGTCCTCCTGCTGATAGTGCTGTTTGGACTGAGCCTTTGCTGCCTGCACTTTTTTTCAGTCACTTCAGTCTCTGAGTCGCTCATTTCAGCATCAGGGATATACCCATCATTCTCACTGTCTGGCTTTAACTTGCTTTTTGTCCCATCCTTTGGTGAAACTCTGCCTATGCCCAGATAGGGGTAGCTGGAGTTCTGGCAACAGGACTCCTCCAGGCTCTCACCCTGCTGTTGCTTCTCCCCCTTCTTTGGAATTCGGAATCCACCCCAGTTTTTCACTGGGCTTGTCGGCTTCATAGGCACTTTAACTATTGTCTGATTAGAGTTTACTTTGATGAGACCCCCGTTGCATTTAGGCACTATTTCCCTCTGAGTGCCAGGTGCTGATCTACCACTGGAATGGTTCACAGCCCTTCTGTTTTCCAGTTGCCTCTGAGAGAATTCTGTGGGTCTCAGTGGTTTGTGGTTGTGTTTGGAAGTCTTTTCTTTCAGTTCCACCTTGGCCACCTCACAGTGTAAACGATTGTCTCTCCTTTTCCTGTAGTCTGATATAACTATACCATTTTTCTGCTGTGTGGATACAATCTGTGTTCCTGCAAAGGTCTTGTCAAAATTTAAAAAGCTACCGGGAACTGTGCCATCTTCCCCGGGGCTGGGCTGACTCAGCAGGGATTTGCAATTATTCCCAGACTTGTCTCTTACTCTCTCTCTCTTGTGCGATTTTTTCAATGAGTGAGTTAGAGATGTGCCCATCTGTTTCCTGAAGAATGCAGAATGCCACTTCAGATCCTCGATCTTAGGGGCATTATGAACCAAAGATGGACTATTGAACAACACCATGTTTTCCATTGAGGAGAATGAGGAAGGCACACCTGAATGCAAACAAATCAAATTCAAGTCAAGCAACAACATATCTGTGTAAATAGCAGTTTTGAATAGATCTATTTTAACTCAGTTCCTTACACCTGACATGTCCGTATCAGAAATGTCCATTATCAGCTGCTTTGGTTGCCTGTCCTGCACTTTTATATCATGAGTCTGTGCGTATGTTGTGATTTCACCACATCCTGCTCGTGCAGTTTATTTTCCTGTAGCTGTGTTGCAGCTAATTACACTTATAGCAAATAAAAGTCATAGCTCTATCCACTAAGACAAAGATACTTCTCAGAAAAGGAGGCAAAAAGTAACAAGTGGATCTCACTGGTTCCATCTAAAATATAGTTTATTAGTTACTGAATGCTTCAGGGATAATCTAGTCACTGCAGTTAATTTTGAAGGTATTCACCTTTCTGAGGAAAGACTTGTCAATGAGATTAGGCAGGAAAACCTCATGGCTTTGGAAAACTAGAGTGCTACTTTTTCATGTCTTTAAACTGCCATGGATACTGCAGAGCAGCATGTGCTAAATGCTAATGTGGCAGCACTAACAAATCATAGTCTTGGCCTCTGAATGTGAATCATGGTCTCCCTGTTATAAGGAGCCATTAAAGAATCACACAGCAAGGAGTAGAAGCAGCAAGCCAGGTAGTGCCCCATGGATACGGACAGATGCAGCAGTTCCTGAAACAATGTGCCCAGCATTTCAGCTACATTCTCATTCCTTCTCCTACTGCATGGTGGACTCCACCACATTTTAATGAGAATAAGTAAGGTCCAGTTTGTCCCTCACAATCAGCTGTCAGCCTGTAACCAAACTTTGTGCCTGTGGTTTTAAGTGAGGAAGAGAATACTGAGGCATACCTGAAACTCTTTCTTGTTCCAACTGCTTGGCATAGCTATTAAATATTTGTTCTTGAACTCTGCAAACAGATCTCTTGATTTTTTCCCTCCGCGTCACCATGTAAGTGAGGTTACGCACCTAGAAGACAACAAGTGAATGAGTTTTAGAGGAATTGTGCTTCTACGATGTTGCCTATCTGCGCCTAAGTTGAAGAACTATACACAATTTAAACAAGTTAGCAATGTATTTAAATTTAACCAGCTTCAACACACGTTTTAAAAGTCTTAAATACCATTTAATTGACAGATTTTTCCATCAGATTTGGAGGGCCACAGCACAGAAGTAACTTTCTATAGTTACCTAAATCAAACACACACAAAATCTAGAGAACGTTGGAAATCATGAAATGTACTCAATATTAAATACTTCTCAGATGAGGGAATCACAAAGTAGTACACGTGGATGATTCCAAGGCTCCTCATTCAGTTCAGCTGCATACATCATGGTGCCCTTTGAACCTTGTAGGTTGATCTCAAGCAATTTAACAAGTGTGACTGTTTTTGCAAAGGTCCCTTTTTTTTTAATCCAAATTATCCTGGATGTACAATCAGTGGGAACACAGAGTGGTAAAATACTAAAAATAGTACTACAATCATGAATCCTGCTTTGATATCCCATTTAGAAATGCAAAGGATACATAATAATTAAGATGCAGAAAACATAGTTACAAACTAATTCTTTAGCTGATCAAGGAGAGGAGGAGAAACCTTAAGCACATGGAGCAGGAAAGACCCCAGGTAATAGCTAGGATTTCATTGAGCAAGAAAGGGCCATGGGCTGGAGTTGAAAGTCAAGAAAAACTGCAGCAATTCAATAGAAAAGTAATTAGTCATCAGGATTCTTTACAAAGGATGAAGTAGAGGCATGAGCACCTGCTCTTCTGATTAGACAGTATTCTGGAAGAAAGTCTCTGGTTCACCTAGAGGTTATTGAGGTAGGACCTCCTGAGCCAGCTTTCATCCGTGGCCTACATGAGCCTTATGCTGTAGAGATGTGAAAAATTAATTTCAATTCTTTTTCTTGTAACAGCTCTTAAATTCTACTAGTTAACCCAGAAAGGAAGGAATTCAGGTCATTACAGGGTCGGATGTACTTACAACACCCAAACTGATCGTATCTGAACTGTTTTTTAAACATTCAAAACCGAGTTGAGTACCATTTGTTTCCCAAACCTACTACACAGATAACCCAGGCAAACGTCATCCTACTCTGCTGTGCCAATGAAAAACAGATCTGCTGCAAATCAAGGTAAGTTTTATAATCTTTTCGTTCTTATGCATTAGACGAAAGGAACTTGGAAAGCCCTTAAAGGCTAAAAAGGCTCTAGCTGGGGGTTGCAGTACAGTCCACAGCCATCAATATTAATTAGTAAAAAAGCACAAGTAAAAATATGACAGTGCATCTGTAGGAGATTGACTACTACAAGCAAAGACCTGCTGGCCCCTGACTAACACTCTGTGTGCAAAGGGCAATTGCTGTTCTCTGGAGAAATTCAGTGCTAATGGTCTTTTCTGGCAAGGCAGCTCTGAATTGATACTGCATGGGGTGCATGAATACATAGGCCATCACTGGGAGCATACTTGGGGATCTCATCCAACTCTGACTGGCACAGGTGAAGCTGTATCTTACCCGCTCCAGGTCCTGCCGGAGGTGTGTGAAGAGTTGCAGCCTTCGGAACAGAACATCCTGTTCCCGTTTAGCTAGATTGTCCTCTTCATCCTTCTTTGGGGTAATCAAGGGCTTATTGAAGTTGGCTTTTCTCTTCAGCTTCCAGTATTGGTAAATGAATTCCACCAGTTCCTCAGGCAGTTGCAGTACTTTAGCCACTTCTAAAGACTTAACAAATGTATAGAACTCGTCCTCCAGCTGCTGGAGCTTTTGCTTGCGGAGGCTGACTCTGTGGGCCTCCTCCCGGTTTTGATCCAGGCTGTGGAAAGGGTCAATGTGCACAGGAAGAGAACTGTCCTGAATCCCATTCCATTTCTCCTGACATGGGCTTCCATTTGAAGTCTCATCATCTGCTTTCTTGGTGGAGCTGTGCTTGGGACAGTATGACTTGAACTTTACTTCATCGTTCTCTGCCAGTATGGTCTTCATCTCCAAGCCACGGTCAAATGCACAGGTGACATGAAAGGCTGTTCTGCAGTTCTTCACTGAACACTACAGAAATTAATCAAAAAAAAAAAAGTTAAGAAACCACACTGCCTAAAACTATTTGAGCAGCCAGAGCTGCTTTGGAAGAAGAACCCTGTTTCCACACTCTGCTTCTAAACTGCATGTACTTCCTTGCTCTCTTTTAATTAGGTTTATGATGTAGTGCTTTCAGGCCAGGCAAGGATCAAGTGGACCAGAGGGACAGGAGTGGTTAATGCCTCCCAGCCCCATCATGCTATTCCATAACAAGCAAAGTCACAAGAGGAGCGTTCCTACCAACACTGGAGTCAGTCGTGTATAGCAGTGTTATCCAAAGGGAAGTGTTCCCCCTTGGACCGTGCCAGCATGAGGGGGAGAAAAACATCTCAGTGGCTCCAGGTCAGTTTGAGACTTTTAATTAAAAGTCTTTCCTAGCACCTGGAACCATGCTACCGAAAAGGCCTCAATTGAGGGGAATTTTTTTCCTGGTGTTATCCCAATTTTATGTCAAATATTATATCATGGTCAATCATTACTTTATTGAGTGCAGCCTTCACTTCACCTGGGAGATGAGGAGAACAGAAAATTTAATTTTTTGTCATTTTTCTTTCCTCCCAATGAACCCAGCCGTCATGGAGTGATGGGCACTAGTTCAGCCAACTTAGCACTTCATTGCCATATATCTAATTTCCTTCTGCAAAATGCTGACATTGCTAGCCACCAACTGAATGATTTCAATACATATATGTATATACAAACACAGATACATACGTGTTGGTATCCACTCATGCCTCTGCCTCTGATGAACAGGATTTAAAGTGGAAATGAATATTAGTGCTCCTATTGACCCTGAAAGATCAACACCCTCCACTAGGATGTTTATACAGCACTTTGTCAAAAAAAGCCAAATCTCTCCTCTGGGTTTTCCTGCTCAAGTTGAATCAGCAGACTTATAAAGGTAAGGGTTTAAAACTTCACAAGTTTCAAACGAACAATCTTTAATAATATCAACATACAAGATGAATTAAAAAATACCAAAATATCTTTTGCCTTTCCTCTCCTACTAACAAATAGGGCAGAAACAGCTCAACTAGAACACTGAGCAGTACAGAGTACTTTAGCTATAATTAGCTCTCACTGCAGCTTATATTTTATTGGGAGAAGAAAAGAAAGCCTGTCTTATTGAAGGGAAATCTGCTGAACCTGCAGTCTTATTTTTCCCAGCTTATTGTAGCTTCTCTCTGCCCAGCCTGACACACATGTCCAGCTGCCAGCTTCCCTAACTGTTGTGCACATCTCAGAACGTGGTCTAGAGAACAGACAAAACAGTTTCAACTATGTAGCAGCAGCCAAGAGGAAGGGGACAGTTCTGCAAGGAGGTATTATGACTGCAAGTTCATATGCTGCGGACAGATTCATTTTCTCTAGTTAACATTTCCTATTTTATACAGTGGAGTGAACTGGCACTACTGCTGCATTGCTGGTCTACAGCTCTTTCTGGCAACCTCATCAAATGATTTGGAGCAGAAGACAAAAGGGAAATGGATATAAACTAATTTTAAAGTAGTGTGGGATCTGAGCAATTTGTGTGCCTTAATGCTGGTCTGACCACCATGGATCCTGTAACATCAGCCTAGACCCAAAATGAAAGGGCACTACTTCAGCCTCCTTATGAGACTGTAGTATCATCCTGTATGTCTCAGGGAGATTCCTGAGGGTCATTTTGCTTAAGTATTGGAGGCGCTTTGAGGGTGAGGAGCATCACCACAATACTAAGCTACATCTTACTTTTTTTATACAATCACAACACTGTCCCAAATGGGCCACCTGTCCTTACACTCCTTCATCATTTGTTCTCAAGTAAAGGAGAACGAAGTTTTGTCTGCTGTCTCAGGAAAACAAATATTTCCTCTTTCAAGAATTTGAGGCTTGGTAATGTGTTTTCTCAGTCTTTCTAGATTTTAAAATTTTTCTTAAAAGGATTATTTAACATTTCTGAGTGATTTTTCACTATAAAGGATCTGCAGGTGCTTTACAGCCAACAACCTGACATAAATATGCACATGAAATGATACTGCCTGGTCTGTAATGCTCTCATGCAGATCCTGTAAGTTATTTAACAGCAAAAATTCACAGACTATGGTCAGAAAAAGCTAAATTCAAATGCAACTGAAACTGCAGAAAGAATTTCAAAGGTATGCCATGAGACAAACTGGCACTGGCCCAACAATGTGAGTTGTTGGTATTAAACAAATACAAGTTTAGAAGTCACTAAATAGGGACTAGGAGACGGGTTTCAGCACTCAAGTTTCATTTTCCTATGTGGTACACCACAAAAATGTATTTTTTTCCTCAACAACATTTAAGTTTTATTTCAGTGTAGTGATAAATTTATTGGCCTATCAACAAATTAGGAAGTCTTATGGGATGACCTGGCTATTATTAAAATTTTACTAGAAAGCACATTAACACTCAAAAGCCTTTTGTGTGCAGTTAAGTCCATAGTAACAGCCAGGAACACATTTTCTTATCTACTAAAAACTGACAAAAAATCCACAAGATATTTGTGTGATTAAATTACCTGTATAGAAGCTCCAACTTTTTCATTACAAAGGCTGCACATCAGCGCCCATCTACTGCTGGGAATGTGTGAAACTTTTGTGATGGGCTCCATTTTTTCTGGGCTTCCAATGCTCACCTAAGAGAAAAAAGGTTAAAAAATTGAGTGACTATGACACTGTCAACTGAAAAGAGAAACAATTTTACCAAAGAAATCATATTCCTTGTGTGCATATGCCTATGCATGTTCCAAATTCCTCAGTTTGTAAGGAACTAAAATTCTTTAAAAAAAAAACAAACAGTTTCTCACTTCATGAACCCACCAATTTAAGATTCTCATACAAGATGAATGCTTTTATTATGAGAATCCACAAGAATTACTGTCACAACTAAACCTTCTTGATTCACCTTTAATTTATAAAATGAAACAGCACCTTGTGTCCTTGTTAAGTGAACTCTGCCAGCAGCAAATGCCTCATTAGGCAAAGGCCTAATTTTGGTTGACAAAGGAAATGTATTTACTTTTTTTACAGATGCATCACCCCATCAGACTTTATATATAACCAAAATTCCTTTATACTGTCTTCCTAAGTCCCACTATATCTATGCTACACACATTGTAGCAACTTCCAGAATCACTGCAGCCCTGAACTCCCAGAGGATTAGCTCCTACCTCTGGAATCCAGAGAGCACAGCTAACGTGCACCCACTTGGTACCACTCCGCGTTGGCTTCATGGCGCCGCCCTTCTTGGGACACAGGAGGCACTTGGGCTGAACACCCAGTGCGCAGGTCCTGCAGAGCCAGCTGCCTTCTGGCACCTTCAGGATACCATAACATGCCTGCATTCCCATGTACGCAAAGGGAAAGAAAACAAAGGAAACAACATCCATTTCTGTTCCTTCTTAGCTGTTTACGCATAGCCTCTCATGACTCTCAAAGTAATTTTATTCAGAGGAAAAAGTGCAGAACAGCAACTAATTGAGATCACATTTTTCAAAAGATTGAATCTTTATCAAGACCTTTATCCAAGTTTCTGTTAGTTTAAATGCAGTTTCAGGTTTGATGTGATCAGAGAACCACTACAGGTCTGAAAACATCCACTTTCCTCTGTCTACTACTTCTACAGGGTAGCCGCTTGTACCTTACAGCTGTTGTAGGCCTAATTCTTTGTCAATTAGTACGAATGCTTTTAAGTAACACATCCAAGAAAATGTGTTTCCTGCTCAGCAGACAACAGTTTTCTGAACACAGAATGACAACACAAACTTGTTAACGCTCAGAACGAAGGAAGGTTGTTAGGAAGGCATCTCCCACAGTAAGAACCATCCACAGAAATGGATACGCTAAAATTTTATCTCTTTCACATAAGAGAACTGCCAGAAAAAAGCAGCACATAGTGGTACTTCCTTAGCTCGGATCAGTAGGTTCTCTTAAATTATTTGTAATAAATCCCGTGTCCCTCCTGATTGCCTTCTTTCCCCTCCCTGCTGAGCCTAAGCTGCTGATACTTAAGGTGTGTTAGACCTAGAGCTGCAGTAAGAGAGGAAAATACAGCAAAAGACATGACGAGGTGAAATGTACAACAATGCATGATTTGTACAATGTACAATACATATGCACGATTTGGGGAGGGCAATTCCTCACCTTACAGCTTCCTCCACACATGCACAATACCATTTTTAACCCACTTAGCATGACATTTCTAGAATTACTCCTTCTAAATTACATAATTTCTAAATTTATCCCAGTGCTCAGCGGTGAACTCTGTAACAACGTAATAGATTGACATTTGTCACAGGAAAAAAAATCCAACCTGTTATCTTCAATGATTTGGAAAAGTTTCTGTCACCACCCTACATCCCCCTTCTGTGCCCAGGCCACCATACCTGGTGCACACAAATATTGCATTTGTCACAGAACACCATTTCATTGCCATCTTCTCCATCTGGAGACTGACAGACGTCACAGACAACATCTTCATCATATTCAATTCCGAGTCCTTCTTCTGTCTCGATAGCATGATTCATGTTATCATAGCAGCATTGTTCAAACTTCTCCATGACCCTTTCCAGCATGTACTCATCCAGCTCAGGCATCCCTGGAAGACAGAACTTGTTAACTTAAAGGAAAGAGTGACAACCATTGCCACACACAGCTGCTTTCTTTAGCAGCTGAATAGATACAATCAACCCCAATCTGTACATATTACATTCCTAGACAATCATGCCTAATCAAGCATAAACTAGGAAAACTAAAAAATGTCAAAGTTGTCTTATAACTGTATGAAGCAAACAAAGGTGAAGTACCCAAATCTTCCAAAATTCTGAGGAAAACGTTCATAAATTGATTTTGGCTCCTGATCTTGTCATTTCTCCTTCTGAGACAGCACCATCTATGGCTTTTGCTCCAATTTTACCACCCAGATGCTGAATCTTTGGTGAAAGACTTGAAAGTGTTTTGAATTAAAAGTCCAAAGGCAGGGGGAAGAAATCAATGACAAAATATGCTACGATACTTGGAGCAAACTTGCAGTTTCTAACATCAGTTGTTGGTTTATCACAAGCTCCAACTCAATAGTGTGCAACCCCAACTGAGATCGCCATCAGACCCTGCTACTCCAACAAACTAATTTGTTTTAAAAAGTCAAAAACTTTTGCCAGAATAGGTAGAATAAATGCAACATCAAATCTAGGACAAAAAATACATGCAACATCTAATCTGCAATTTGCTCTTTTCCAACAGCATCCATCAGACACACAGCTACAGACTGATTATGCTATGGTATTCTATCATTCAAATTTGTTCAGTATATTAAATGAGTATTATAGACCTGAAAAAAAATAGCTGTCATAGAATTTGCAAGTAAAGTATCAAAAAAGGGCATAGTGTTTCCCCAACTGGCTTCTATCTCCCACTTGCCATGACAAGGAGTTGGCTGTAATGGTTCCAAGTTGGTACTACACCAACTTTTTTCACAAAATCATGCCACACAAACACCCGTGAAACCAAGCAAGCTCTGTTACTGCAAACAATCACCTTCCTTTTCTAAGGTTCACACAAGAATTTCCATACACTTAAATCACTACCGTGAAGTGAAAGCTCAGTATATCCCACCTTTGGTCTACTCTCAATACAGAATAGTTGCTGTGACATTGCTGTGGTTTAAGCTCAGCTGGAAATTAAGAACCATGCAGCCGCTTGCTGAACCCCCATCTCTCACCTCTCATCTCGGTGGAATGGGAAGGAGAATCATAGTAAAACTTGCAGGTTCAGATAAGAACAGTTTAATAATTGAAAATAAAGTAAAAGACAGCAATAATGGTAAATTATAACAATAATTATAATTAAATGGGAAAAAACAAGTGATGAACAATACAATTGCTCACCACCTGCTGATGGATGCCAGACCTCCCTTCCAAACCCAGATTGGCCCCTCCTTCTCAGTAACTTTCCCAGTTTATACACTGGGCATGATATTCTATGGTGTGGAATATCTCTGTGGTCAGTTTGGGTCCCAGGTGTGCTCCCTCTCAGTTTCTTTTGCAAAGAAGTGACTGGCAGACCATGGACAAGAAGAGTCCTTTGCTTAGGATAAACACAACTTAGCAAAAAAACAAAATATCAGTGTGTTATCAACACCATTCTCATTCCAAATCCAAACTACAGCACTGTAACATCTACTTAGAAGAGATTAACTCTATCCTAGATGAAACCAGGACAGACATATGGGAGAAGACAACCTCACAATGGGTGTTTTAACAAGAAAATCCTCCTTTTGGCTCTCCCTGTGAATAACTGAGCCACAAATTCCACAAAACAAAGAGTAAGAAACCTCTCCAGCTCCCTCAAATCAAAAGATAAACACTCCACAAAAGTACTTCCAGCTTCCCTTACTGATAGGTAAATCCCTGTGGCAGGAATCAAGTAACTGAGCTGAGCAGCTGAAAGGTAGCAAGAGGGAACATCCAAAACCCTGCTGACAAAAGAGAGTGAATTTTGCCCTGCAGACCAGAACTGCTGTGCTGGCAATGCAGATGATGGCAGGTTTTACACCAGTTTGCAACTGAATTCTAACCTCATAATTGCTATGACTTTTTAAGTTTTCAGCAGCAACTGAGGTAAAACTAGGGGTGAGATTGAGCAGTTCACGAGCTCAGGGACAACCGACCTGCAGCCCCAAGCTTCATCAGGACCTGGAAGCCCTTGGCAGCCAACCACGAGAGGAGGAGGCTGTCTGGGAGCATCTAAGGGAAATTTAAAGGCAGCAAACAGACTCAGAAGCTAGTAAGGAAGAGCAAAGAGATCCTTTCAGCCTCAGTCTTACTAGCACACTAGTTTAAGCTTCCTCAGTTACGGTGTTGACATGCTGAAAAGCTCGCCGTCCTGTAGCTGCAGGAATAACTGAACCAGCCATGCTTAGAGGCCTCCAGACAGACAGACCCTGCTGATGGCAGACGCAGCTCTCCAGGTCACAGGCTGCCAGGAGTGCCTGATGCCTCTTTGTGAGGTGGGGGCCAGCAGTTATTTTGCAGCATGTGTGCCATGGTTGAAGAGCTATGTCATAAGGTGGAGGAACTACAGGAAGAAGTGAACAAGCTACATAGCATTTGAGTGAACAAGCAAGAGATTGACCAGTTATTTTCAGAGTTGCTACAGCCTTGCTCCCAAGACTCTTGGGAGTCTTGAACCTTCATTGTAACAGAGAAGCAGGTGGACTCAGAACCCTGCAGGGTAATGAGTCAAGGGACTGTTAGTCAAAAGTGTGTTAAAGATGAAGGCTGGAAGCTGGTCACTGCACGTATGAGGAAGAAGGTTCCTACTCCTCCTCAGAATTTGACAAGTAGAACTGGCACCTTCTGTAACAGGTATGAGGCTCGGGAACAAGAAGGCCAGACAACTAATGAGGTGGGCAAGCGTCCTTTGGGGTAATGAGGCCTCCTAAATCAAGACCACCTAAACCCCACATCAAGACCTCTTCCATTAAGAGGGAAAGAAAGGTAGTTACGACTCCCTTTTAAGGGGAATGGAGGGCCCAATATGCACACTGAACCAAACTCACAGGACATATGCTGTCTCCCAGGGGCTTGGGTAAGGACCATTACCGAAAAACTCCCCAGTCTAGTGAGGCCCTCTGATTACTGCCCCCTGTTGGTTGTTCAAGATTGCAGTGACAAAAGGAAAAGTTTGAGGGCAATCAGAAGAGACTTCAGGGCCCTGGGATGATAAGTACAGGAATCAGGAGCACAGGTAATGATTTCCTCAATTCTTCCATTAACAAGGAGTAATATTGATAGAAATAGGCAAATCCATCAGGTCAGTGAGTGGCTCCAAGGTGGTGTAATCTGAAAAATTTTGTCTTTTTTGACCATGAGATGTTCTACTCAACACCTGACAGGATGCAGCTATCCCAGAGGGGAAAAAAGAGTTCTAGCATAGGAGCCAGCAGCGCTTGTTGATAAGCTTTAAACTAGCTTGGAAGGGCAAAGGGATAAAATCAGGCTCACCAGTGATGACTGATGAGATGGTGTACGAATCTTGAGAAAAGGAGCACTAAATGGATGCCTCAATTTGCCTCGTGAGGTATTGGCTACAATGTACCACACCTGAAAAGTTTCTTCACCAACACACACAGCATGCAANAGATGAAGGCTGGAAGCTGGTCACTGCACGTATGAGGAAGAAGGTTCCTACTCCTCCTCAGAATTTGACAAGTAGAACTGGCACCTTCTGTAACAGGTATGAGGCTCGGGAACAAGAAGGCCAGACAACTAATGAGGTGGGCAAGCGTCCTTTGGGGTAATGAGGCCTCCTAAATCAAGACCACCTAAACCCCACATCAAGACCTCTTCCATTAAGAGGGAAAGAAAGGTAGTTACGACTCCCTTTTAAGGGGAATGGAGGGCCCAATATGCACACTGAACCAAACTCACAGGACATATGCTGTCTCCCAGGGGCTTGGGTAAGGACCATTACCGAAAAACTCCCCAGTCTAGTGAGGCCCTCTGATTACTGCCCCCTGTTGGTTGTTCAAGATTGCAGTGACAAAAGGAAAAGTTTGAGGGCAATCAGAAGAGACTTCAGGGCCCTGGGATGATAAGTACAGGAATCAGGAGCACAGGTAATGATTTCCTCAATTCTTCCATTAACAAGGAGTAATATTGATAGAAATAGGCAAATCCATCAGGTCAGTGAGTGGCTCCAAGGTGGTGTAATCTGAAAAATTTTGTCTTTTTTGACCATGAGATGTTCTACTCAACACCTGACAGGATGCAGCTATCCCAGAGGGGAAAAAAGAGTTCTAGCATAGGAGCCAGCAGCGCTTGTTGATAAGCTTTAAACTAGCTTGGAAGGGCAAAGGGATAAAATCAGGCTCACCAGTGATGACTGATGAGATGGTGTACGAATCTTGAGAAAAGGAGCACTAAATGGATGCCTCAATTTGCCTCGTGAGGTATTGGCTACAATGTACCACACCTGAAAAGTTTCTTCACCAACACACACAGCATGCAAAACAAGAGGAGCTCGAAGCTTTGGCTCAGTCCTAGAGGTCTGACATGACTGGTATGAGTGAAGTCTAGTGGGATGAATCCTGTGACTGGAGTGCCTCGTTGGAAAGTTAGTTACAGGCTCTATATGAGGGATAAGCAAGGCAGAAGAAGCAGGCGGTGTGGTTTGGCACTGTACACAGCAGAAAGATTAGAATGTATGTAGCTCACAGTGGACAATGGCATAGTTGGAAGTCACTGGGTAAGAATCAAGGGGCAAACAAATAACATGGACGTTTTTGTGCAAGTCTACTATAGACATCTCAGCCAGCACAATGATGCCAATGAATTATTTTGNTGTCTCCCAGGGGCTTGGGTAAGGACCATTACCGAAAAACTCCCCAGTCTAGTGAGGCCCTCTGATTACTGCCCCCTGTTGGTTGTTCAAGATTGCAGTGACAAAAGGAAAAGTTTGAGGGCAATCAGAAGAGACTTCAGGGCCCTGGGATGATAAGTACAGGAATCAGGAGCACAGGTAATGATTTCCTCAATTCTTCCATTAACAAGGAGTAATATTGATAGAAATAGGCAAATCCATCAGGTCAGTGAGTGGCTCCAAGGTGGTGTAATCTGAAAAATTTTGTCTTTTTTGACCATGAGATGTTCTACTCAACACCTGACAGGATGCAGCTATCCCAGAGGGGAAAAAAGAGTTCTAGCATAGGAGCCAGCAGCGCTTGTTGATAAGCTTTAAACTAGCTTGGAAGGGCAAAGGGATAAAATCAGGCTCACCAGTGATGACTGATGAGATGGTGTACGAATCTTGAGAAAAGGAGCACTAAATGGATGCCTCAATTTGCCTCGTGAGGTATTGGCTACAATGTACCACACCTGAAAAGTTTCTTCACCAACACACACAGCATGCAAAACAAGAGGAGCTCGAAGCTTTGGCTCAGTCCTAGAGGTCTGACATGACTGGTATGAGTGAAGTCTAGTGGGATGAATCCTGTGACTGGAGTGCCTCGTTGGAAAGTTAGTTACAGGCTCTATATGAGGGATAAGCAAGGCAGAAGAAGCAGGCGGTGTGGTTTGGCACTGTACACAGCAGAAAGATTAGAATGTATGTAGCTCACAGTGGACAATGGCATAGTTGGAAGTCACTGGGTAAGAATCAAGGGGCAAACAAATAACATGGACGTTTTTGTGCAAGTCTACTATAGACATCTCAGCCAGCACAATGATGCCAATGAATTATTTTGTGAGGAACTAAAGGACACTTCCAAGTCAACTGCCCTTGTCCTTACAGGGGACTTCAACTTGTCAGAAATTAACTGGGAGCACCACACAGCTGGTACAACCCGGGCCAGAAGATTCCTAAAAACCCTGGATGATTTTATGAAACAAGTCCTAAGGGAGCCAACTCAGAAAAATGTTCTCCTTGATCTACTACTTGTCAACGGAATAGATCTTGTGAGCAAAGTGGAGACTGAGCGCATTCTTCGTCACAGCAACCACGAGGCAATTGAGTTAAAATCCATGTTGACAGGATGGAAAGTACCAGCAAAACTTCAACTCTGGACTTGCGGAGAGCAGACTTCAGGCTGCTCAGGAAACTAGTAAGTAAGGTCCTCTGGGAATACAGTTTTGCAGGTGCTGGGGCCCATTAGTCCTGGTCACTTTAAAATAACACCTCCTAAGGGCACAGGAGCAACAATTCTCAAATGTAAGAATTCAAACAGGAGAGGCAGAAGACTAACTTGGCTGAGCAGGAATCTTCTCTTGGATATAAGGCAAAAAAGGAAGGTATATGTCCAGTGGATGCAAGGTCAAGTGACATGGGAAAAATACAGAGATGCTGCTTGCCACTGTAGGGAGAAAATTCATGCAGCCAGAGCTCAGCTGGAGTTGAAGTGGGCTAGAAGTGCAGGGNGGAGGAGCTGTTGACTCCCTCAGGGGCTGAGAGGGCCTGCAGAGAGACCACCAACCATATGAAGTTCAACAAGGGGAAGTGCTGGATTCTCCACCTGGCATGGGACAAGCCTGTTTGTGTACGTAGACCGGGAAATGAGAAGCTGGAGTGCAGTGCTGTGGAAAGGAACCTGGGGGTACTAGTAAATGGCAACAACCATTGCGAGGCAGTCGAGGGAGGGGTTTGTCCCACTCTGTTCTGCACTGATGAGGCCTCACATTGACTACTGTGTGCAGTTTTCGGCACCAAAATATAAAATAGACATAAAGCTATTAGAAAGCATCCTAATGAGGGCCATGAGGATGACGAAGGGTCTGGAAGAGAACCCTTATAAGGAGTGGCTGAGGCCACTTGGTCTGTTCAGCTGGAGAAGAGGAAACTCAGGGGGAGACCTCATCACAGTCTGCCATTCCTCACGAGCAGAGGGGCAGTCATTATCTGTTCTCTATGGTGATCAATAACAGGACACGAGGGAATGACCTGAAGTTGTGTCAGTAGGGGAAGTTTCGATTTGATATTAGAAAAAGGTGGTTGCGCACTAGAACAGGCTCCCCAGGGCAGTGGTCAAAGCACCAAGAGGAGCTGGACTTGATGATCGTGATGGGTCCTTTCCAACTCAAAA